>JAOEHX010016542.1:0-28955 GCA_025448015.1 Bolborhynchus lineola | reverse complement strand
AAACACTGCTGGCTGCTGTTACAAGGCACCTTGTAACAGCTTTAATGCAATCTGTAGAATACACGGAATTTAGGCTTTTTCAGTACTCTGACAAAGAAACTCTGACAAAGAAACTCTGACATAGATCTTACAAACAGTTTTATTCATCAGTGCACTCCAGATTTTAAGATCAAATTTAACACTGAGAAACATTTGTGGATTACAGATTTTTTTTATACCCAATAAATAAGAGAATAAAATACTTTTGAACAGGGAAATATGGGAAATACAACCACATAATCTCTGGAGCTAGGAAGGATGATCATCTTTATTCATTTTTTAAGGAATGAAACAGGTCAAATTATATTATTTATTTAATCAAAGAATTATTTAGGTGGGGGGAGACTGTTTTCAGAATACCAGTCTTTTGAGATAGTCCTAGCATATTTAACTGGCAGAGGCTGTTGAATACCAAATATTAAACCCATGTTTGCAAAATAGAATATTTCTCACACACAGACTGCACCTCTACAGATCCAACAGAAACAAAAGCCAGTTATTTGTAAGAGGGACATGCTCACTTTTGTGCCTTGATTCAGTCAGGAACTGTGGCATGGTAAGTACACGAAAAGCACTTCTGGGAGCCTCAGTTTTCTGTCCAGCAGACATGAAAGATGAGAAAATGGTTTTCACTGGGAAGAAATGGTAGAGCAAATCTTCTTTATTCACCCTGAACATATAAGTACCCTCCTGTAGGCATGAACGTACCAAAAGAGGAAGAAGCATCCTTACACGTAAAAAGGCCTTACAAGCAGGAGATTTGATAACAAGCATGGAGAGGAGTGTTTTCCTCTATTTTTCTCAAAAAATCTTCAAATTCTCTTTCATCCCACTGTAGAACAGTAATGTGCTGCAATATTTAAAAATAAAAGGGATCTGGGATGGAAAAACAGTTTCCTGCCAAGTTTTAATTTTGAGTTCATTGAGTCAAGCCATTCTGACCTCACTGTTTAAATTTCGGATTTACTTGGCCAGCCTCTGGTCTTCTGGATGGGAATTACTTACGCTGTGAAGCACCGATCTGAAAAGCTTCCCCATAGATGTGGCAATGGCAGAATTACTTTGCAAACCTGACTTTAAACCAGGTCAGCGCTCACTGACAGTGGGAACTTTGAGTATGTATACAACAGGTTCTTCAAAAACACATTTCTTGTAGTCTAAGCCCACGGTGAATACTATCTTCTCCTTCCTGAGCTCTGTGGTTGCCCTGTCAGAGCTTACCTTACACAATTTTATTTCCAGTTCTTTTATATACAAGGCAAGGTCTTAAAGAAACGTAATCATTGCTGTGAAAGTCACAAAATTTGTGCTGGGAATCCACGCATCATTTCAGAATTTCAGCTGTATAACAGTTTTCACTGTGCTTTTTGGATAATAAAGTAACTTTTACTAGAGTGGAAGTTGTCCTAGGGCAAAGTAAAAGAGGTTTTATTTGTATTTCTTCCCTTCAGCTCTAAAGAGAGTTCGAAGGATTTGCAGGAAAGGTTAGACAAATTTTGCTGGACTTGCTTTAGAGTGCAAACCCGTTGCAAGCAGCCCAGCTAGACACTGCAGGGGTGTTCCCTGCTCCAGACCCCCAAAGCAGAGCATGTGAGTGCTGCATCACCCTGGGCAGTCCCCTCTCCCTGGGCCTGTAAAGGGGACACTGAGGGATTAGGTGGGCAGGATGAGAAATCACATCAATCTCAGAACTGTTTCCCTCCAGCAAACTGCTCTCCAGCCCATTTTCCCACGCAGGGGAGTCTCACCATGTGGTACCCAATCACTCTCCCAGCATCACTTCCAGGCAGGTGATGCTGATTTCTGTAAGGTGCTCCTTTTCACTATTAATAACTCTCTTTCACTGATTCCCAGTGACTTCTGATTTCACGTTACACTGAGTGACAGACAAACCTCTTCCAAGACAGTGTGTCTTAACGCCCATGCTCATCCTGTCTGAACCGCCAGCTGGAAATGCCTCCTGCACCCACAGCAGTGCTCAGGTATGTTACCTCGGTATTTGCACTCGGAGCCTGCAGAAGCAAAGCGGGAACAGGGTCTGACCTCTGAAGAAGCGGCAGTTTAGACTCTGAGGTGGTTTTCTGTGGATAGGCCACTAGAGGGGAACAAAGATCTATATTATTTCTTAGATGCTCAATGAGAGCTGCAAAGCCTCCGGCCATCGGGGGGCCACAGTGCCCGCCTGGAGGTGACTTCAGTGCTAGCGCCATGTGAACGCTTTTCCTTATTTCCAAGGAGAAAAAAGCTCAATCCATTTTATTAATTGCATTTATCTCAAGCAAAGAATATCGAAATCGATCGTTCCCAAGGATGTGTGAATCGTACTAAACACTGACACCAGTTGAAAAATGAATAAACCAATACTTTTTCTGATGACGCTACATCTAAATTGGGCGTTTGTGAGGTACATGGGAGGTACATGTGTATAAGTAAAGAAATTCATTCCAAACCATTCATATTTTACGTTGAGAGCTCCATAAATGAAGGCAATTTCTCTGAAGATCATTTCTTTGCAGTTTGCCTGGAAATAATAAAGGCTGATCAGGTTGATTAGGTTATTCATTATGGAGGCATCATTCATTTGCAGTGATCTCGGGGGCGTTAAAGCTGAAGATCTCTAATTATGATGCTTTTAGAGGAAACATACATGAAAGAAAAGTAGAGGGTAGCTTGTAACTCTCTCCATAAAATGAATTTCTAGATGAAAAGGGAAGGGTCAGAAAATTAGCTAAAGACTTCATTAGTTTAAAGAAAAACTGTAAATTATCTGGGAAATTAACTTTGGAAAAGCTTTAATGCACCGAGAGGGGTTGTAATATGCAGAATCACAGCAGAAATATGAATCTGGCAGTGATTTGATTAGTGGGATGGAAACACTTTGGACATGAAAAGGGACCAACTGCCATTGATTTCCCTTAGGGCCCACTTGAAGTTGAGCTGGTGGCAGGGGAGCCACCATCCATCAGAATGGACTCAATTCTTGAGGCCGTCTGCAGACTTAGTCTCCATCCCAGTTTCTATCAGAGCTCAAAGGTGATGTCTAGGTGCTTTCAGTCAGCACAACAGGAAGCTGTTCACTTAGCTTACTGCAAGATACAATACCTTGTTCAGAAGGGAGAGTCTGGGTGTTCTCGCTGGAATAGCATTAAAGGGAAGTATATGCGCTTCTTTGGACATAAAAGTTATGCAGGAACTTAAAGGGATACTCACGTATGGTCCTGCTGATTTCTTTAGCAAAATGTAAGCTTCTTCCCTGCCCTGTGTCATGGAAAACCTCTGATCCTGGTGGCACAACTGCAGGACTGGAAGCTAACTGAACCACCTAAAAGCAAGAACAGGTACAGCCTGCTGCTGAACTCAGTTTATGTCTGCTGTACAAGAGGAACTTGACTCTGAATTTGTCTCCATTTGGTGTGTGATAAAGCAGCAGTTCTCCACTTTGAATCATGAGCTCCCCAAACAGCTCCAGTGTGGCAGCCCCATGTCCAGGTTGGAGTTTAGACCAAAACCAGAGAGTTTTGTTCCTCCCAAAGCATTTAAGTGGATTAATCTAAACCTCCAGAGCTGGAATATGCAGTATACAGTGAATACACTGAGGTTTTTATCTATGCTGCAAACATGTCTTAAAATCCTCACAAAAATGCAACCCCACTGCCATGATTGGGTTTTCTGAGTCTAAATTCTCTCCCCATCATTTGTATAGCAATTGCCAAAAAGCAAGAAGCAAAATGACCCCTCAGGAATGATGTTTGTTCCTTCCACCTTGTTGAAAATGGTGGAAGGTGGAAGCCAAGAAGGGGTGACCTCCTCTGGGATCACCCTAATGGGTGAGGACACAACACATCTCTACCCCAGCCATGCTGGACATGTTTGCTTGGGACAGTGCAAGTGAGTCACCATGGAATTATGTTTCCCCAGAGGGCTGAAAGGGAGCTGGAAACTCCATCTCAGTAGAAATCAGCCTGGAGTTAATGTTTATCTTTTATCAGAGTAATGGGAAAAGTTCGAGCAAGGCGGCTGCATTCCGGGTGAAGTCGAACTCCCAAACTTTCTCTTAAATTAGGCCCAGCGGGGGCGTAAAAGCATCCTTAGGGACCACAGAGCTCTGCAGGAAATTATGCCAGCTCCACCAACTCGCGCTCATTATCAGTGTCGCTCACTCATGTCACCTCCACAATTATTTTAGGACCTGTCACCAGGAACATTCTCCCACCAGCAAATGTTTCCCGCTCGCTGTAATGGGGAGGCTGAAGTTCGAAGCAAAAGTTACCTCTGTACCTACTCCTTTGTAGTTACTGCCTTTTCTCACTGCTGCTGAACAGAAAGCAGCTAAAGGCTCCTGCAATCCACCCGCGTCTGGCAGCTGATGGGAGGCACTTTGGAACAAGGGGGGTGTGCAGCTTCCCATGCTCAACAGGAGAGGAGCTGGGGAGGTGGGATGGATGGAGGGAGGGAGAAAGGGAAGCAGGAAAGGAAAGAGGGAGGAAGAAAAGAAGGGAGAAAGGGAGAGAAGGAGAGAAGAAGAAAAGGAGAGAGAGAGGAGGAAGGGAGGGAGAGATGGGCAGAGTCAGACTCTGGAAAGCAGATCCTGGGCTAAGGTGGGGTCTGTAATGCAAAAACTTCAATCCACAGACTCCAAAACTGGAGGCACATTAATGTTAAGCTCCTGCAGAGATGCTAATGATGTAAAGAGAGGATAAAGAGGAGATAATCAAAGTCTACGCTGTTATAGGGCTGTCATGTAGATCTGGAAGAGACAGCAACAGGCCTCTAACCCAGCTCTCTGCTCAGAACAGGTATAACCTCAGGATGAGACGACATTGCTCAGGACTTCAGCTGAGTGAGTGTCAAATAGCTCCAAGGATGGAAGATCCACAGCTTTCCTCTGCCCATGTGCTGGAATTTAACCCCTCTCACTGGGCCCTTGTTCTTTTGCATCTAATTCATATCTAGCTGCAAGCTCTGCCCATTGCCTCCTGCCTGGGAAAGGTCTGGCTCCAGCTCTTCTAGAAGCCCCTTTCACTATCTCTCCCCAGGCCTTGGCCACCAGCAGCCCCCCCTCTCCCAGCATAGTCATCGTCTCTGCACAGTGGCAGTTTGTCCCATTCCTCTTGGCTACTTCACTGTGAAATAGCAGAACAAGTTTCCCCTTGTGAAAGGCGCTGGCTGCAGCTCCAGTTCAGATGTGAACATGCCAGATGAGCCACCATCGGAGGCTCCAGGGATGAGCCGTATGCTGGAAGGGAGCAGCTTTGATTAAGGGGATTATGCTGGAAATCAGCACCAGACAAAGCACTGAAATGTTGACATGAGCTATAGCAATGAGGAACGGCAGTGATTAATAAGCTGCAGTACTGTAACTAATCAGTGTTTGCAAGCACTTTGGACCTGGAAAGCATCTGCTGAGAACCATTCACTGCAAACATTTCCTACATGATGTTGACAATTCATATTGATATCTTCACAACAGGGAAAGGGGGGAACGACTCCTTTGGTGAAAATGATGTTTTAATGATGTTTTCTTCATGTAGGCACACGACATACTTTTCATGGGCTGCAGGATGTTTCCCAACCTTGTCCTATGGATCTGTGGCTCTGTGGCTCTGTGTGCATAGGATTTTGGCTCCTGCCATGCCTTTAGCCCTCAGCGTACCTCCAGGACACCCAGTCCTGTATGGGATCACAGGTTTGGGTGCAGGCAGGATGGATAGATAGATAGATAGATAGATAGATAGATAGATAGATAGATAGATAGTTAGATAGACAGACAGACAGATATATGTAGAGAGAGACATACAGGTGGATAGGTAGATAGATAGATAGATAGATAGATAGATAGATAGATAGATAGATAGATAGATAGATAGATAGACAGACAGATAGGTAGATAGATAGATAGATAGATAGATAGATAGATAGATAGATAGATAGATAGATAGATAGATAGATAGATGGATGGATGTTTGGCCCACAGGAACCTCCATGTACAGCAGATGGAGCCATTATTTCTGTTACATCTCTTCCAGCAACATCATCTCCCTTCTATCCCATTCTTCAGCCTGCAGATGATTTAGCATGAGCAGCACACACAGATCAAAGTTCATCACCAAATTTCCCTTCATGCCAAGTTGAGCTGGAACCCGGTTTTCCAGAGAAAAACATGCAATTCCATTACTAGATAAGCCAACAAACAAAACCCCTTTTGCACGTGAGAAACTTCCATCCTTCTAGGAAGTAGTAATGGGAAAAGAGACCTTGAGTCAAACTGCTGCCCTCATCTTGCCACCACCAGCACAGACATCCCACCTCCTTCCCCAGACACCCTGTCGGGAGACAACAGGTGAAAAGCAAGTTCATGGAGAATTTTCCCTTCCTCCAGTTTCCCTTCTCCCCCCGGTCTCTCCCGCCTGCCTTTTATAGTGTAACACATGTCAGGGTTCATGTGACCAAAAGAATTTCCAATGTCAGGCAAATAATTTTTCCATCTGTGGGGTATTTTTCCCTCCCCATTTTATACTTTTTTAACGGAAGCAGCATCTGTGAGGTGCTGCCTGTAACCGATACATCCAGGAGTTGCACAGTCCATTACCAGCAGCCCGGCGTGCCATTTTTGGCTGCTCCAGCTGTTGTTATGGAGAGGGAATGCCTCCGTCCAGCAGACAGCTGCAGGCTCACAGTGAAAATGAAAGTTGTTTTTTTCCTCTTCAGCAGTTGTCTTTGCCCTTCCCAGCACACCCTGATGGGGTTTTCTAGTAACAGGCTAAGGTTAGAAATGATGAAGAATACGCACAAGTGTTTTCTTGACATGAGTCAGGTCTTGCTTTTCCTCCTGTTTGTTTTCAGAGTGGTTTATCCTGCAAAGGTGGTTGTGTACGAGCCTGATTTCCCTGATGGGAATCACTCGGGATGCTGAGAAGGTCTGAGCTGCTCTGGGTTGTAATAATTCACGTCAGACGCTAAAGGAGTGTGATGAGAAGTGGAAGTGAGTGCTGGGGGATAAAAGTCCTCCAGGTCCAGTGCTTGAAATGTTTCTGTCAAAACCAGCTCTAAACAGCAAGAATTAAGGAAAAGGCATTGTTTCCCTGGAACACCATTAGAGATGGATTTCACTGGACAGCCTCTGCCTTTCTTGTTGTCTTGGGAAGTTGTCAGGCTGCACAAGGAAGCTGTGGCTGCCCCATCCCCAGCAGTGTTTAAGGCCAGGTTGGATGGGGCTTGGAGCAACCTGCTGTAGTGGAAGGCATCCCTGTCCATGGCAGCAGGCTGGAACTGGATGAGCTTTAAGGTCCTTTCCAACACAAACTTCCAGGTGTGTAGGACCAGACAAGACTTTCACCCATTGACCAGTCTGAGAAATACAGAGGTACCAGCCTGTCGCCTGCCCACATGAGCCAGCACTCACTGAAGGAAGGAAAGGCTTTGTCAGACCTCAAGCAACATGTGTGTGCTATTAAAGGCATGTTAATGAAGACAAATCTTTAGCTACGTACTGAAACCCTACCTGCAGAATATAACAGCAACAGCAGCCCTGGTCTGACAACCCTTCGGCTTGCGCTGCTGTAATGTAACCAGATCTTAATCTAGCTGGCTGGGATGCTCATGGCTCAGCATCAGAGACATCAGGATCCCAACCCTGAGCTCTGTGTGGGAGCCATGAGGCAACAGCATCCTGCATCCCCCTGCATTGTCACGACAGCTCCCTTGGTGTGGGCACCCATGGGTGCCACCCCGGTTACACAACCCCAAGCCTTGACAGCGGGTCCTTCGCCTTGGGAGGAGGGCCTGATTTCTCATTAAATGCTTTGTGGAGGTGGAAATGCTCTTTCCGTTGCTGTCCTGCCCACGCTCCTCCTGTGAGATCCCACACATGTGGCAATCAAAGCTAGGAAGGCAGCCTGACTTTCCAAGCATTTCTCATTGCTTCCTCACCCGTGGGGAGACGCGGCAGCGGGAGAGCAGTGGGGGATTTACAGTTCTCTGTGCCCTCCTCTGCATTGCCCTAAGGTGTCCAGGGGCTTGCACCTATGATGGGAATCGCAGATTGAGTAGTGTCGGTTAACCATATATTGCTTTCAAACCTGCAATATAAAATGCATGTGAAATACTCCTCCTCAGCAGAGTATCATAAGGCAAAACTCAAGAATATTTGTTTATCTTTCCAATAAAAGCATCATGGGAAGGATAGTTTCCTACATGCTAAAATACAGACTGTTTCACACTGAAAAAAATGGAAGGAAGTATTGCTCATCTATTCCTCTTTAACTGGTGTGGCATTTGCAAGCATCCTTCTTTTATTAAATGCCACAGGAGACCTTGTTTTTCAATGCTACATGAAAGCGAGGTACTTTATTAGGTAAATACAATGAAATAACCATGTGGTGTTTCTCACTTCATGGCAAATGTTTCTACTTCCTGACGGTATTGATTCCAGATCGAAAAATGCTGCTTTATCCCAGTACCACTTCCCTTTCACACAATCTGTTAAACTCAGCCTAAGAGCTGGGTAAAATTTCCTTTCCCATCAAGTTTCCCCATCTTTTTGTTTTAGTACAATACTTGTGGAGTCAAAAGATGCTGCTCAAACTCCAATAAACGTTCCCAAACAATGTCTTTTTCCTATTCCTGTCTGCCTATTTCCTTGTTCTGTGCCCTATCATTTGCACACCCCTGAAAAGAGAAATTCCAGCTTAAACTGTGGGAAACACATAACAAAGTGCATTTGGTGGCAACTTGAGTCAAAATTTGCAAGGTGCTGGTGCTAACCATGCACCACCCAATAGTAAAAGATGGAAACCATAAAAACCTTCAGGTGTGGAGTGCTTGCAAAGGGCTCTTCTTGCAGGAAATAATAAGAAGCTGCGGCTCAGTGAATAACTTACATCAGAAGAAGAGATGAAATTTCCACTATAGAGACTGTTTGAATTCATTACCTGGAATTGCCACATCCCTGCCACATTTAATGAGCTGCATTATTTTGGGGATATGTTCTATCAAGATCACATTAACAATTTCCCATGGAAACCATGTTGATCATGTTGCCGATGGAAATGAAGCTGAACATTAAAGCTTTTTGTCACATCTATTGAAACTGTGGATTTCAGATGATGTGGGATTTTGTTTTCCCTCAGATAAGTATCCACAAAGCCAAATGTTCATACAGCTTTGTACAAATCTGATGAAGCCATCAGGAAGGAAATCTTCTCATGGTGAAGTCAGGTGTCTTCCCTAGGGAATCTCAGCGCTTCACAACTTCTGATAAAGAAAAGACCTTCTTGGTTTTCTGAGACACTCTGACCACAGAAGCAATAGTTTTAAATGGTTCTGCAAAAACACACACTGCATTTTTCTATTGGAAAAAACCAGCGTGTGCCCAATACTTCCAAACTTTCCAAATCTAAATAAGCCTGGGCTCAGAAAGTCTTGCAGTGCCCGCCTACAGCAGAGAGTTGATGGACTGAAGGAAGGACTCATCCCTTTCTGATTTCTGGTGCACAGTGAAGCTTTGCAGAGCTAGGTGCAGGCAACTTCCCAGTTAGGATAAGAGCTTGTCACAGCCCCCCACTGTGATCTGACATCTCATATCTCTCATGCCTGCCTTGGTATTGTGTGGGGAGCCCCACAGCCAGCTCCAGGTGAATTCAATGGTGACTTAGGACACAAAAGAGGTGGAAAAGCAACTGCTGCCTCTTTGTCCTGGATAGCACAGCCCCAGCCTACGTGACTGCTCCTGTAACTGAAGGCAAGACCAGGATGTGGAAGGAGGTGGCTGCTTTGGGTAGCAGGGGGACAAAACAGCCCCAAAGCCTGTTGTCTGCTTCATCTCTCCCGGTTTCTATCTGGCCAGAAGCAGCAAGCTCATTTGTATGGATTGCTTATCCCAATTGACCACCTCCTGCTGTGCTTCTGGACCTTCTTCCTGACCTTCAGGCTTAGTTGGCAAACTCCAGGCACGGAAGCAAGATTGAGACGAGCCAAGTTCGGACTGGGAAAGGTCAGAGGACCCTGGGGTTACTGCACAGAATATCTTTCATACCTTGCATGCCTTTAGGGTTTTCCTTCAGCTCTTGGTTTTGCTGCCAGGCACAAGACCAGCCACCCCTGCCCCTGCATGGAGAGGGTCTCCATCACAGCTGGTGGGTGATTCCGTTCCTGTTGGACACCCCTCAGCTTTTCTTGGCAATTTCTGCTCACGTGAGCAACCAGACATGCTCTGATCCATACCCTGTGCTGCATGACATAATCCTGTATCAGTTACTGCTTATTTCCTCCTTTTTGTCCCTTCTAGCCTCATTCAGACACATACAAATTCTTCGCCTCCTACATCAAATGCGTTGCAACCCACTTCCTCCAGACACCGACTGGGGAAAACTTGGCACCAGGAGCCCACTGTATATAAGATGAATTTTGTTGTTGTTTTAGGCAGTTTTAAGCTGTTGATTTATTTCGAGCTCCACATCATCTCAGCATCACCAAACATCTGATGATTTTATTTCAATTGCCTGGTTATGCACAGCCCGCCTGCTTTTCCACTCACCCAAGCCTCCTTCAGTTATGAAGAAAATGAAATGCTGGATGTTTATTTTATCTCTTTTCCCTAGAGAAGGAGTTTAATAATTTAGCAGCAGATATGAAACTGCTCTATGAGGAGTAATTTGTTTTAGGGGGGGAAAAAATGAGATGCTTTTTTCTCTCTCTCTCCCAGATCCCCATATATAAAGGTATGGTTTGCTTTGGATCATATTCACTCTCTGAAGACTTGGTTTTGCTATTAAAATCTTTATTTCATACAGATTATTCTACCATTCCTTTGTCTCTGCTATTAGTCTGCTTTTGGTATGCAGCTGTCACCATGGCTGTTAGTAACCTGCCTTCTATTGGTTCCCAGAAATGGTTTATATCCCCTTAAAACAAGCCAATAAAGGATTTCAGGTGCTTTTTAATGCAGCTCATCAAGAGATGCATGGAAAGGAAGGGCGGGAAGTGACAGATTCTTTGCACAACTTATTTACTAACCCTGTATTTTGAGTTTATTGCTTGCTTGGTCTCTTCAAGAGCTGTTTTCCCTTATGAAACAGCACCTTTATGCTCGTAGGGATGGATAAGTCTATTGTCACCAAGTGGAGGATAACTGTGCCCATGTGCATCTTGAAAATGAGCCCTGTGGTCCCCTCCCTGTTGATTGCGAGTGTGAAGCTCAATAAACTGCATTTCGAGACTGGGGACAGTCAAAGACCCTTATATGTATTTCCCAGAAATTTTAGAGGTTTAATGGCCTCTGAAATCACCAAGATCTTCCAAAGATCTATTCTCAGAAGCCCTGTAAGAGCTCGGTATCTTGCCAGCCTTGGCGTCTCTGTCAAAGGGGGCCGAAGTTGACTGAGTTACTGCAGGCGAGGCAGACAGACGGCTGCATTCAGGCAGCCACACAGAGCTCCTTTCACCAAGCAGGTAGAAAAAGCCAATTCCTTAGAGTCCATCCTCTGCTTTCCCCCAGGATCATGATCCCCAAATCCTGAGGACACCCCATGAGCTGCTCACATCCTCCTGATGCGAAAAGCAGGATCAAATAAGCAGCGGGTTCTATAACTGCTAACTCCTTTCAGTATCACTCTTGGCAAAGCTATTTCACATTCTAACCAAATGGAAATTCTTCTTTCTAACAGAAGATTGGATGTTTTGGGGGGTTTTTACTTTGTTGCTTTCTTTTACTTTAATAGTTCTTGTGGGTTCCCCCCCTCAGTCATTTTTAATGTGTGGCACATCATAATATGAAGCTAAGGACACTGTTCTGATAATTCCTTGAGCAGCCCTAGAGAAACGCTCTCCAGATGTGTTGCTGGTTTTCTGCAGGGGGAATACATTGTGGAAAAAAAAAGGAGGGGAAAAAAAAGCCAATTTTCCCTTCTACTTGGCCTTCAGCTTTAAATGAAGTGAGGTAGGCCACTATTTTGGGGCCAGAAGATGAAAACCAGCGCACTTCCAATAACCTAATGAGGACTGATCCAGAAGAGTTCATTTGAGGAAGAAAAAGTGGGAGAGAGAAAGAGAAGGGGGGAAAAAAGAGCCCCCATCCAGGCTTAAGAATCAGAAGCAGAAATACGAGCCTTGTTCCTTGTAAGCTTGGATAATCTAAGTCAAAAACCACATGAATCAATTCAAGCTGAGTCCAGGCTGCTGTTCTGTACACACACACTGCATTTGCTCTCTTTTATAACATTTCAGTGGCTGCTGCTTTGTTGGGAACTGTTGGGAAACACATTTGCTCTGTTCCCACTCACGAGGAGGGCTGAAAATGTTTTGATTTTATAATAATTGGACTTTCACACCCTGAGTGTTTTCAAAGCACTGCACGAGCATTATCTAATAATCCTCAAGGCAGCTCAGTGAGGTAGGTAAAAGTCAGCATCATTATCCTCATCTTACAAACCGGGGTGAAAACAAGACAGGGGTGATATATGCCTTGCCCAAGGCCACACAACACGTCCGTGGCAGAGATGGGATTAGTGCTAAGGAGCTGCTGGCTCACGGCCCGGGATCAGGGCTCTGTCCACTGGCCCCGGCTTCCCCTGGGATGGAAGTGCATTTGTGCATGAGCATAAAAAGGGAGAAAGGGAGGGGAGGGCAAGATGTGCAGGAACTATGCGCCATAATGAACAGTGCAAGAGCATTTTTTGCTCCGAAAGGGTGGGCTCAGAGCTCACTGATATTTCCAATGTCCTGTCTTGGAGGCAGAGCTCATGCTGAGGCTCAGCTGGAAGGAATGAGCTTTTCCAAGGCAGGGGTTTGTCAGTTGGGTCCTTTCTGACCGACCTCTTTCAGACAAAAATGAGTTGAACTCAGAAAGGGAGTGAGCAGCAGGTCTCTGCTAACGGGGCTCCTCTGGACAGAGATGGATGAGGGAGCGCTGACCCCGGCAGCTCTGCTGGCAGGGGAGCAGTGACAAGCAGCTGGTAGTTGCAACTGCCTCCCCCAAAACAGCTGGATGTGAGGGAGGACATCTGGATGCAGTCTGGGTGGTTTGTGAGAAACCACGTCCACTGAGTCACCAAAGAGCAAGCCTTCAGGATGCAGAACACAAGGCACCCTGCGCTTGCTAAAGGGAGCTTGATGCAGGAAGGTTGTGGAGATGGACTGGGGTCTCCCACAGCGCAGAGGTGGGAGGAATAGCTGCGTTAGGGGGTCATGCACTTTGAACCCTGCCCAGGTGTTCAGGGAATACAGCGGATCAGAACTGCATGTGAACCATCACAATCCTGTAAATGCAAGGGCGTGCACAGAGACTTCACATCCTATGAACTCACTAAGGCCAAAGAGCCAAACAGTGATGTAGCAGGTGGAAGAGAGTTATTCAGCCTCTCCAAACTGTCCCTGTGGCTGACAGTCCCAGCCTGGCTAAACCACTGTAGGCTTCTGAAGCTCCAAAAACGCTTCTTTTTCCCATGTAGATATGGGTCTGCCTAACCCACAACCGCACTACCAGCTGTGGTTGTGTCTGGAGCCTCGTGGGTGATGGGACCCTCCAGCAAAGCACTGAAGGACCCAAATTCAGTTTTCCATCCCTTTGCCCTGGCTTGAAGCAGCAGGTAAAGGTGAAGCTCCACACAATGTATTAGGGCTGCCTCTGGTTTCAAGACCACAGTTCTTATTGAACACATATGCCAAGCAGTGCTGCATTATGCCAGTTCACAGTCATTCCTGTTGAGCTTTCCCTGCTCCAGAGCTAATTCCTGATTTCCAGAGCAATATCACAACTCAGCACTTGTGGAAAACCTCCTGTAACATCAGACACCAGAAAATCCAATTAGTGCAGATGCTTCATCAGGAAGGAAAATTAAGCCGGAGCTTGCACCTTCTGAGACATCAAAGCCTCTGCAGAGCAAGAAATCAGCTTAGGAAACCAAGTTTTACTAGTTCTGGTGCTTAGGGTTGTTTCTTGCCATGATCACAGGAAACACCCTTGGGGTGTCCTTCTCCACACTGCGAGGAACACTGGTTACAGATGAAGTCCAGCTCTGTTTCCTCCAAAATTTTTCTGTCTCCAAAGCGGTTACATGGTTTGCATTGAATCGCTGTGATTGCTCTGTGAGAAACCATATATTCCCTGGTCTGAGGCACCTCTTGTCTTCAATCCCAGGTGACTAACCTTTTGCCAGCCGGTTTCCAGACCTAAGAGGTATATCTGCATTTCTGAAGCCAGCCACAGGACCAAACCCACCACAAGATCCACCACCCTTTCCAAAATCGGCATCAGAGCCCACCCTTAGGACAGGTATCTATTAACTACAAGTGCCTGTAAAGCCTGTGCTGGCTGGATACCCACCATTGAAGCGTCAGGACCTGTGGCCACTGCACTGCGCAGCTCCCTAGAGTTGGACTCCCTTCTCCTGACTTTGGCTGGAAGTTCATCTCAGTTCATAACAGTTGTGCTTTACCTTTGTTCTGCTTCCCTACACATAAGCCCGTGGCCTAGAGGGAGAAATGCTGCTTGAATGTACAGAAAACCTGGGCTAGATTCCTGTTCTCTTGCTCCTTCAACTACTTGAAAAGGAAAAGGAGTGGGGTTTTCCAGCCACATGCATGTCACATTCATGCATCTCGTTCATGCAGCATCTTGGGGAACTTGCTCTCTAAGCCTCATTACCTTTTGTCTCCAGTTCCAGAAACAGAGCAGACGGTTGCCAGACCGTGGTATGCAACGCTTACGCCTTGAAAAATCTTTAAAGAATTTAAACTTTGCACAGACGTTTTAAGCAACCCCAGCTGCCAATTCCACATGAGACAATCCTGAGATAAATGGATGTTTGTAATCACCCAGGTGCTGGCAAAAGAAAGAACCACCATTCAAGCAAGCAGCTTATTAAATCTACCGGTGTGCCCTGGGTGATTGCACTACAGGGTTCACCCATGTCTGTCCATACAGCACCACTTCTACTGTGCTCAACACTGCAATTAGCTTGATTTATATTAAACATTGTTACCGCTCCTTTTCCCTATGTTCCCGTCTTTGGGAAGCCTGAAGAGTTTTGACAGGAGTAAACCATAAATAATAGGAGCAGAAAATGGTCCAGCAGCAGAGGATCTGGGCTGTGCTCCTGGTGATGCTACAGACCTCATCAGGGGCAGCAGGTAGGCTAAGAAATGGTTTGACTGGAGAAAAGCCACAGTAGACACCTATGGGTGCTCCTGGCCCCTGCAGAGCAGAGGGATGGACCCTGTCTGGTTGCCCTCCTAGCAGCAGAGCACTTGGAGCAAGACTTCAAGCAGGTAGAAATCACCTGGCATGGGGATTTCATGGCAAACCCATCTCTGGAGAGAAAAGTTTGCTGTGTGGGGTGAGTCTTTCTGAAGTGGGATTTGCTGCTGGGCAAAGGGCCAGCCCTGAACTGCCAGAGCCCTTGGGGCTCACTTAACCCCCGCCTGGCACCCCCAGAGCCAAACCCACGCTGCTGCCCGGCTTTGATACAGCCTCGCTCCCCTCAAACAATACATGGGGGCATCAAACAAAAGCCCCCAAGCCCGCAGCATTCAGCCTGCCCACCTCTGCCTGAGCTGCTGGCACCAGAGCCCACATACCATGTTCCATCCTCACTGGACGAGCCTTTGGCCAGTGTCAAGGGCAGGTTTTGGGGCAGAGCATCACGCTGCCCTTGCTGAGCATCCTGCAGTCCACCCACTGGTGCTGCTGACAGCAGGATAGTTCAGTGGGGTATTTGCAGAAACCAAGTGCACCAGGGGCAGAAGGGCCAAGTGAATACAGTGGGAAGAGCTTAAGGGAAGGCTGGTGGGAAGTAGGGCTGCCACTGTCACCCAGCTGCAGCCATGACCTCACTAAACCACACTTGGCCTCCTCTGAGCTGACACCTCATGGCACTTCTCCCATTTAGTTGTGTTCAACTAAACTGATGAAGAGATACTGCAAATTTAGTACAGGCAGATGAAGAAGAGAAGACATAAAGATCCTGGGTGTTCACTGTAGGGCAGGACTGATGGGGATGCAGACGTTCGGACTCTCCTGTTGGGACCATGGAGGGTGGCATTGACCCTGCGGACAGGCCAGCTAGCCCTCAAGGCTTGGGTTGCTCTCCTTGCCCTAATCCACACTGGATCAGCTGATTTCATTTCTAATTTCCTCACACATGTGCTCAAGCACAGCTGTGGAACATGAGCCGAGTCTGCAGAGGAAATCCTGAGATTTACACAGGCCCCAGTGGATTATAAAAACCTGGAAACCGGACAGATAACACTCATGTAACAGACTCGAAACATGCTGAGGAGAAAAAAAAAGAGCTACAATAGATTAAAACCTGCTGTTCTCTGCAAAATGTAAAAGTGTCTTTTCCAACACTTTGAACTACTGTGTTAAAACTTTGTAGGTAGCTGTCGTTTCAAAGGTGTAATCTTCAGGAGGATTTCTTTCTCTTTTTCAGAATGGATTTGGTAAAGTTGCAATAAAAGAGTTCTTAAAAGGGCTTGACCTGGAGGGCTGCAAGCTTTTTTGCCTGGCGAGGCTCATTTCTAAGCTGTGTGCAGCTTCCAGAGCTTCTGAGAACTTCCCAAATCTGAACTAGCTGATGATGTTGAATGCACAAGGTGGTGGGAGTAAGAAGTAAACATTTTCTGGTTGGGGGATATTACGTTTTCCATCCCAGTGGAACCAGTTGGACACTGTGTGGGTTTCTGACATGGGACAGATAAATCTGTTTTCCCAGCTTCTCCCTGCCTGCAGAAAGCCCAGACTTTATGAGTTTGGCTTTATTGGGAGATGGCCCAAAGGTCGTTCATGGTTGAATGCTCAGCTCATTTCACAGTGTGAATTCACCATGGCGGTTCTATCAGTCTACACCTTTACCTGTGTCTTGTGGTTTTATAGCTCATTGCATAGAGCAATTATTTTCTTTCTAACTGCTAAACAATAATGGCCATGGCCACTGTTTTCTTTATGAAATGTCTTTGTCCTGGTTTATGGTTTTCATCTGTTCCATGTCTATTGCCCCTGTTCCTCTGTGTTTGCTCTTAGACCTATTTAGCAGCTTCAGCTAACGATTGATCTGGAAGGGTTGGCCACTGTCCTGGGGAGACATTTTCCTACTTCCCATATCAGTAGTCTATGGAGGACCTTTTTTCACACATTTTCCAGTTGGCTACTGGCTCAGAGCTGCCATTTCTGTGCTCATTGAGGTCTCCAGCTGCATCAGTGGGATCAAAACCAGGCACAAGGTCAGACTGGTTTTTCTTAAGCTGTCAAATGTGATTTATTGCTTTTCACAGGATCAATGACTTAAGAATTTGGGTTGCCAATCTGTGCAGGGTCATGTCCATCCAGGGCAGTTAACAGGGCCAGAACCTCTTATTTCGAGGCCCCTTCTTCCCCCAGGACTTTGTGTGAATCTCAGTTCCATTTTATCTTGGACATCAAAAGAATTTCAAGGAGGGGTCAGATAAAAGTTTGGGGGCTTTCCTCCCTCATTTCTGTGAAGAGCAAACCAAGATGGTTTGGGGTTTGTGAAAGCAGAACCCGGTTGACTCGAATCTCAGATCTATTTTATCTCAGTCACCAATCTTTCATTTGAATTTGGGGTTTCCAAACCAAAACCCAGCTGAGACTTCGTGAAAAAACCCAAACCCAAACCTGAAATACATCCTCCTCCACACATTCCAGGTGGTTGCTGAGAAGAATTCTCCTCCAAGTTCATTTGAATCACACTGCGACAAGAAGAAACCTCAGCTTGACATGCACCTCCCCCCCAAGAAAGAGCAAATCCCACCCTGAGAGGGGCAGAAAGAAGAACAGAGGAAGGCAGACAAGACCTGACTTGGTGCCTGCACTACCAACATGCTCCAAGCTGGAGCTATTTAAATGCAAAGCAAAAACTCCAGGCATCTCATGACCTTTAGCATGGCTTGAGACACTGTGAAATGATGTTGCAAGTATCATATGACAAGACAGAAGAAACACTGCTGAGATTTCCTTGGACTGCAGAAGCTATTGGAGTAGCCAAGAGAGCAGAGTGGTTTGAACCTTGGTGCTTTACAAGATGCTAGAGAAGGTGTGAAGGTGCAGTGTGTTGCCTTGAAAGGTAATTGAAGGACAAATTCCAATATTGTCCTCAAAAGGGAAACTTTTATCACAGATGAGGTTAATACTTTAGGATGCACAAACCTGGGACGTGTTGGAGACGGGGCAGGGCGGAACACTCGGCTTTAAAAGGTGGGCTTGCAGCATTTGTATTTTGAGCCCTTCTGTTAATATCCATAAAGAATCAGGTCTCGGCAGATGGTCAATGACAGAAAGAAGGAAATCACTCTCTGCAGGTCAATTTTTCCACCAGTAATGTGATCCCACAGAAAAAAAAAGAAGCAGTTTCCGTCCTCTCCCGCAGGAATCTATGTCTCTCCTATTGGATCCAATTCTGAAAAAGAATTGCTTCCCATTTAAAAGTGGATTTCCTCAACTCTCAATTCATATGTTTTCCAAGGTATCTGCTCTGCTCTACGCGTCAGCTATCATTCCCAAGGGGTTTGTGACATAAACTGTGGCTTTTGACCGAGACTCAAAGCTTCCTGGGGTGAGCACTGTATGTTTTCTTTTGCATTTTGCACTTCTCCCGCTTCAGTAAGTAATAAGTAGCCAAGGGGAAAAAAGCTCATTCTGAGCAGCTAAAACAAATGATCTTTCTCATTTTTTTGGTACCCTTTGTATCATTTATTTGGTGCATGTCACAGGCCAAATTGAACGGGAAAGCAGAAAAGAGTCAGAATCTGCAGTGGTGCCTTCATTATTTAGTTGAGCCTTTCAGAATTACACCAGGAATAATCCAGAGAGCAGAGATCTTGCAGTGGTCTAGAGAGCAAAGTCAGACACCTAAGTGAGACCTAAGGAAGGCTGTGCACAACACTCCTTCAATTGCTTCAAGATACAGGCTCTTGGCATACCAAGCTCTGGAGCCTGCCTTGCACACGTGTGCCTTCATGTGTACATCCACTTGTTCATGTCCACTGAAGTATTTGTCCTGCTCTGGGCACGTTGCAGTTGATAACACACTGCAGATGGGTCCACAGGAGGTCCAGGCGGAGCCCTGCACTTCCACATCAATCTGAGGAGGATCGTAACACACTGGAAAGCCAAAGGCCCAGACTTGTGGATTTTATTGGACCAGGAACTTGGACAATTCAATTCTTCAGGGAGGATATTTCTCGAGACAGTTCTGTCAAGCAGTTTTTTTCCATCTGACCCCATTTGGGCCCCGAAAGTAACGACAGCCTGAACACAGGAACGCTGTGTGCTGATTGGTACCATGATCCAGGGAAAGTCAACCCTGAGCCTGGTGAATTTTCCTCTTTAATTAGGTGTGAAAAGTCAACGGAGCCACGTGGCTCTCACAGGGGAACCATACGCAGGCTGTTCTATGGACAAGCCCTTTCCACCCTGCCGTGCTGCAATCTCAGACCCATACAATCACCCTTTGAAAGCCAGGCCATGATTACAGCCCCAGCTTTCCTTCCACTGATGGCAAACTGGGGAGAGCCTGGAAATCCTGTAACCCTTGGAGAGCTGAATGGTGCCTGGCTACTTCCATTACTCAATAGGTTTCTCTGCTGAGGAGTCTCAACCACCAAAATCACTTCTAGGCTGGTTTTGCTCTGCTTTTCAATGCCTCTGCTGTCTGAGAATTGGAAAGCTCTTTGTGTGCAGGGTGAATTTTGCCCTGCAGTTCTCATGATGCCGCTAGAAGGATCTGACACCACTGTAAGTTCATGCAAGGCTTACCCAGTAAGAGATCTGCTGACTGGCTTTTACAGTTACCTGCAGGTAGAAAACTCAAACCTTAGGAGGTTTCAGGTCTTAAACTGCATAAGTCTTCCTGAAGCCTCATCCCTGCTCTACCAAGTGGCCTGCTAGGCAGGTAGTTTATTGGCAATATTAAAGTCAAGGTATCACATTTTTTTCTTCCAAACATACAATTTATTGTCAAGATCAGACACCTTCCCCTCTGCACATGGCAGTATGTGATTGTGGGAGTTAACTTTCCACATGTATCTGATGTTTTGGTTCAAGTCTTAAGTGGTTTCCTCTGCACCAGTGGGGAGAAAGAGAAAGCCAGCAACAAAACACAAGCAACCTCATAAATCTATAGAAAACTGAAACTTGGGAGGATTTTACATGGCTGGATGCAAAACAATGCGGTGTGTGCAGTGATTGAAACATTGCATTACGATTAGACAAGGAGGATATTTGTAAGTTAGGTCTGTGAGGCACAGTTTCGGTGGCATGCAGCGAAGCTCAGTTTTGCTACAACCCAGCTAAACTGAGAATGAGAATAGGGACAAGTGTGTTACTCTGGCATCCCCCTGATGCTGCCTGCCTTCCTAGCACAGTTTAACAGCTGCTGCTGCTGGAGCAAACACGGTTAATACCACTGTCATTAACAGCAGCAGCATGCTAATTCCTGTGCAAACAGACCTTGTGCAACATAAGCCAATAGTGACCCCAGATACTCAGTGTGAACCTGACAGATGAAGAAGAAGAAAGAACACTAGAAGGGTCCCTCTATCAAAATCAGTTTGTAAAGTACGGTGAAAGCTTGAAGCAGGTTGCTCAGATCATGGGATTGGGCATGTGCTGTGTCTGCAACCAGCTTGCACCATCCATGATGCATGTTCAGATCAGGCAGCTGGAGAAAGCTGCGGAAAATGGACAGAAAGCCACCACCACACATACACCGCAGATAAAGGCTTCAGCACTGTTGCCAGAGCTTGCAGTTTTCCAAGGAAATGCCACAACAGTATCTGGTCACCAAACCAAGTGCTTGCAGTCTTACAGAACTCGTCCACGAACCACACCGTAGGCTTCCTGTCAGCAGATGCAATGCCTCTTGCTATCTTTAGGCTATTTAGATGTCTAGTTTGATCCAATTTGGTGCAGGACCCACCCAGCCAACAGAGATGAGTCTGAAGCCTCAGTCACATTCCTGATATAACCTGACTTGGATGGTGCAAGCACTGCGTGCAGCTACCAACATCTGCCCCAGCAGCTGAGAAAAGAGCCACCAGGGACAGATTTGATGAACTAATGATAAAAAACAAGTCAGAAACTTCTCATGATGCCCAAAGAAAGCGGATACATGGCCCAGCAGTGTCCAAGACACGGTGCTCTGCCATCTGGGAAAGGACAGTGATGGGAGGCATGAGCACATCTGTGGCCTCGGCCCCAGCAAGGACCACCCCAGGGGATGTGGGAGCAGTTGCTCTTGGCTCTCATTTTTCCATGCAGGAAATCGCAGACAGAAATATGATGCATCCACCATACGGCAAGTCCTGTGCGTGCTGGACAAATGAGCTGCTCTCCATGGCTGGGTGTGCGGGGTGGAGCTCAGCCCCGGTAGCCCCTTTCACCTCTTCCACCTCCAATGAAGCCGCCCCACGATCAAACCATGGCACTTCACCAACACAATGAACTCAAACATTCCTCTTCCAGAGAGGATGTGGTCAGTCACCACACACATCTTCTGGGGCCCGACCACAGATCCAAACAGTCTGGTCACACATCACATGTAATCGTAACAGCAAACTTTCTGACATGCAGTTCAGGCCTACCCTTGTCCTTGTGGGATATTTCCCTTATATCTCCATGATAATAAAGAGTGAGACTTGTTCAAAATATTAGTGTCTGGGGAGAGAGCAAAAACGCTTCAGCAGACTATGACTCACACAAGAATTACCCGAACCTGAGATGTGGGTAAGTCGTTTGGAAGAATGAACTCATCCCAGCTCAAAGGTGAGGAGTCGAGATCTCTTCCCAAGCTGAAGCTCTCAAAGCCTTCTCCTATGAGGCCCTTATTGGGGTATTTGTGCTGGCATCACACAGCAGATATCACTCCACACAAGACTTTGCTGTCTGGCAGATGCTTTCAAATGCCACGGTGGAGTCCCAGGCTTAAAGTAGGGGGCATCAATGAGATGTAGCCTGTAGAACAGGCACCATTTCATGCTCCATGGCAGGACATCAGTATGGACACAATGTGATGGCAGCTGGAGTTGACAGTTCCTCTCCCAGAGCAACACCACGGGGACTCCGAGCTTCAAATTCCTCCTATTTCCTCCCTCATACATTGACCCAAATACTTATGCAAGTTCTGCAGCATCCACAGCACATGCCAACATCGTCTCTATGTAAAAAGGGCAATGTTTTACACAGCAATACCCCCCTGAAGGTATTATTGTCCAACTTGCAACTTGTATGACTACATGAGTCTGTAGGAAAACAGCAGAACGTCGTTCTTCTTGACAGGTTTGTTTTAAAAGAGAATAATACTTATGCCTAAATCTAACTTTTCTCTTTTTCACTTCCAGTAAAAACTCAGAATGATTTTATAAGAAATTAAAAGTCCCTTGATTATTTATTTTTAATTTTTTACTGAAAATCTTACATTGGACAAGAAGTATTTTTTCTTTCAAGCTGAAGGTGAAAATTCCTTTTATTTCTGATGTGTGGTTTCCAGGAAATACATCAGGATTTGGGATTTGCTTTCTGCAGATGGGTGACACATGTTTTCCCATCTACTATAGGGTGTGTATCAACACATTCATTTAATCAACCTGTAGTTTCCCTGTTTAATATCTCACAGTGTCTGTTCAAATCCAGTTGCTATGATATGTAGCCTCCATCTTCCAGCAGTTAGCACGGAACATCAGTAATTTATAGGCATTTCTAACCTATGCTTGGAGTTGCAGATATTTGCAGTAACCATTTACTAATGACTTTCTTATGGCTTCAGTTGCAGATCTAAAAGCTTATAATGCTGAAATGATTGGGTTTTATCAGTCAAAGTATTTTCCAATCTGCCCCATTTCCTCCACCCACATATTTTGTTTTGTGTGAGGAAAATTAAATAAACAGGATCCATTTTTTCCAATGAAAACAAACTGTGTTTGCAAGTCAAAAGCAACTCTGCTTCAACGCAATTGGGCTTTGAGCAATTGAAAACTACTTCTGTGCTTCTGTTAATGAAGAAATTAAAAGCTTAGAGGGAACAAAATCACTGTGAATGACGCATTGGAAATAGTTGAGCTCAGCTCTGCAGGATAACACGCATCAGTTTGACATGGCCCTGCTTGTTGATAACATCACAGGAGCATAAAGGGTATGCAGCAACCAATGTTTTGGAAACCAAAGCACAAAGCAGCAGCTTCCATGGCTCCAGGTCCAGGGGCTCAGGAGCCAACAAACAACACTTGCTTCTCTTCAGCCTCATATGTAGAAGGGTTGAGCTTCAGACATGGTTTGTTGCAGCACATGGGTGTGGGAAAGGCAGAGTCCAGAGGGCAGAGCAAGCGATGGTGCATCCCTGAGTGCTGTCTTCTGGACCCATGGCCCCCTCTGCATCCCAGAGATGGAGAGGCGAGGTGTACTTCCTGTTCTGTGAGGCATGCACTTGCCTAACTCCCTGGTCATCCCTTAGTTTCTCCTGGGCTCTCATTAATGCTGACACCCTGGCTAATAGCCCCCATCCATCTCCCACCAGCTCTGTCCTGCAGCCCATTATCTTCACATGCAGCAGACAATCATCCGGCTGTGTTCACATCCCAGTTTCAAGTGTAGAAGTGGCTCATGCCCAAGAAAAGGTCACTTCACCCCCAAAGCAGAGAAGCCAAGTGGTCCTGCCTCCCCGACACTCCCACGTTGCCGGCCAAGTGCAAGCGGTGATGGATGAGGTTTTTAATGAGCACGGCCAACAGCCCAGTGAGCTGCAACCAACCCTGCAATGATCCCGAAACACATGGTGTTGGCTGGAGGGTCCCTAGGGAGGATGCTCAGCAGTCCAAGGGTTTCTTCGAGAGCTCCTCGCCGTTCCGGGCTGCCCCAGGATATTTCCCCACCAGCACTTCAGCGACCGAGGAGAGCTTGCATTGAAGCAGAGTGTGTTTCGATGAAGAAGGGAAATATCTAGAACCATCTCTGAGGGTACAGGCAAGTTGAGAGGGTTCAGAAGCAGGAGGGAGGGAGGGCAGCAGCAACAGGTTGCCTCCGAGCTGCTGCTGGCACATGCTCCCGACCGCCTGTTGCTGTCTCCGAACAGATGTGGGCAGTTTCTCAGATGATGAAGTATTGAATATGTTTCTCCTTCAGGGATTATTACAACTAAATAAATCTGCAGGTTTATATGTTTAGCAGCTGACAGAGATTCTTTTTCCTCCCGTTCTCCGTTACATTATTCCTCGCAGCAAGAGCCAAAACAAGGCTTTTAAGCCAGGGAGCAGAGAGAACGATCAGGATGCTATTTGGGATATTTTAGAGACAATGCTATAGCAAATGGGAGCAAAATATCCTACCAAAACATAGCTCATTTATATATTTAAGCTTGTTTCATGGTGTATCTTGGACTCCATAAGCATCGGTTTAACCACCAGTTCATAAATTCGTCTGGTATCTTCAGAATTTGTGGCCTGGGAAAAGATCCTTCCTTCTCTCCTGGTGGTATTGGATTGTTTTTTTTCCCCTTTCTTTATTTCTGAGCTGACTTTGAGCAACATGGGGCTTGAATTTACAGTGCTTTTAGATCCCCTGAAAATATTCCCTGATCAGCCTTGAAATGAAAGACAGAGAGTGTGCGATGAAGGAGCCCATCCTGTCTGCAAGGGCGTTCCAGCTCCTCAGCAGCAGGTTGATCCAGGGTCACAAGCTGAGTCATACAGTCTTGATGTTTTGATGTCAATTTCTTTGTTAGAGTGTTTAAACTTACTTGAAGGCACTTTTAAATCCAGCCTGAGAGAGGCTCAGTGCTGATCCTGTGCCCTTCATGGCTCCTGGGTGTCTGGTGCCAGGGACACTCTCCCAGCACCATTGCTGGACTTTGCTCCCCAATTCCTCCTTCCAGTTTCTAATTTCTTGTTTCATAAACATTGAATGCAGACTGCCAAAAGGCCCCAACTCTGGAGAAATAAGGGATGTGCAAGATACATTTGCCCATGAACCAAAGCTGATGGCATCCTGATAAGCTCCAGGACTACATTACCTGTGTAGGCTATTGCCCCAAGGGATGGGGAACTCAGCTGCTCTCGTTTAGGAGCCTAACCCTGCACTTGGTCCCTGCACATGGAAATGAGGAACCCCACCTAAGGGTGCCTGTTTCCTGTCACTTGGCCATAACAATAACCATCATAATCCCAGATGCACTACGAAGAGAGGAAAGTGGTTATAAATTCAGCTCAATCCAGAGCCTTGGGAAGCCAAGGAAGCAGATGCCACTAGGGTGGAGCAGGAAAACATATCACACTGTTTGAAACTCCCTGTTAGCTTGACCACAAATCTAAAAGCTGAGATCTCTGCTGAAGAAAGTCAAGAGAAAGCCCAGGAGCTACTGTTTTGGAGGAGGACGAATGCCATGCACCAAGCTGGCCACATCACCTCTGTGACAAGTGACACAGCTGGCTTCATGCAGTGCTTTTCCAAGCTACTGTGTCTGGGGTGGGGACGTGGCCGTGCCCATACATCCTTGGATATAAAGCAAGGTCTGGGCAGTCTTGGCTCCCTTCTGGCTTCGGCTGCACAAGCATCCAGGTCCTGGGGAGGTTTTAGGGAAAAGGGGATGCTTGGAGTAATTCTGGTACAAATCTCTACTCAGTTCATGGAAAACACTCTTCAGTGCCTTTTCTGCATCTCTAATTAAACCCTGCAACAAGTCCAAAGTCAGATAAAAGTAACAGGATCCATGTGGAGATGGGGAAGTTGTTGGACTCATGACTCTCTGCCTGATTCCTGGCTCCTAGCTTTGGTCAGACTAGGGAACGTGCCTCCTAAGGAGTCTCCTTGTGCTCACCATGAGGCAAGCATATGGTGGGACTTCATCTTGTCCAGCCCTCCTTTCCACTCTGAGACCTCATTGAATCACCAAGCAATTAGGTAAAAATAAAGGTGAAGTAGGCTCTCATGTTACCACCAAGAAGCCAATGCAAGTAGTACAGAGCAACTTACATCACAAGTCTGAGGTTAATGCATTTCATAACAGCACATGAAAATCCTTTAACAGATTATTCTTTATTTAATGGTTAAAACTGGGAGAATGAGGGGGAGAAGATGCCGTGTAATCCCACGGTCACAGGGAGAAACCTGCTCTTGGATTCATCCCCCCACATCCCATTGCAAAGGAAACAAATATTATTTGTAGTGTGTTTTTGACCAAAAAAAAGTATGTTTGTGGGGTTTTTTTCATCTTTACATCCCAATTTGCGTGAATGAACATGATATTACACTGGTTTAAGAGGACTTTGGCAGCTTTTTATTGCTGTTTTACAGCACAGTTGTTCTTAGAAACAAAAGGTTTGAATTAATGGTGTTTTAATGTACAGGATATGACAGAAATGAAATGCAGAAACAGTTGGCTTGCACACTGGGATCCAAGTCAAAATAAGATTTGGCTGTAAGCCTGCAGTGCTCCTCTGGGACACCCAAAAGGGGTGTGAACATTAACTCATGCAGCAATAACCCTGGCGATCATGAGCCTGCTTCAGACTCCCACTAATGCAATAATTGAATAAAAACCATCTTCAATTGTCATATTAAAAAGCAACCTTGGATGCTGGATAAAGACACAAAAGCAGAACAAACTGCATGTCCTGAGCCATTCAAGACTGCTTAGCTCCAGTTTTCTTGTTCAAGGCAAGCCCCTGACAGAGTCTGAAGCTTTGGTTTGTATCTATTGAGATTTAGCAAACTATCCCCCCTCCCCAAAGAAAAGCACTGCAGGATTTGCTTTCTGGTTTTTCCAAGGCAATGTAAATCCTCAAAGTACCCAAACCAGCAAACAGGGATGATTACCACCCAAATATCTCTGACATTTCCTTCAGGGTTTCTGAAATCCTCAAGACCTCTTTCTATCTTTGTCAGTGTCTTCCTCTGCTGCCTACAACCATGTGCCTTAACTCCTCCATCTCTCCAGCCTCCGATGTTTGTGATGTTTCCATGAAGGAAGGATGCATTGTGTAGCTGACAACTGCTTGGTTGCAGTGCCAGCTTGTTCCACGGGCTTGACTCTTTCTTTTTCTTTCTCTTCTTTTTTCCATGTTGGTAATTGGGAACAGGCAGAAGTTTGGGTATTAAAAAAAACCCCGAGCGTTCCACGTAATTTAGAGAAGTTAACAAAGCATGAAACTAAATAAAAAACACCATCCAGTGCTGATCTCAACATTTATATATGCATGAGTGCATAGAGCCCTATAGAATATGTCTGAACTAGATCCCTGCTTTCAGAGCAAGCCTGTTGCTGTTGCTGCTCTGATGCTGCATGGCATTTTGATGACTTTATGACCAGATTGATTTTTTTGAACCATGGTATCTGCTTGAATGATTCAGGTTTCTTCTTTTGGGTACTTTGCCATATTACTGGCATCTCTCTAAGTAATCACAGTGGTACCTCAGAAACTCAGTCCTCTGTGCGCTTTCGGGAGGTGTGGTTAGCCAAAGTGCTGGATGGGCTCTCCTTGACTTCAGCTCTTTCTGAAGATCAGAAAGTCCTACAAGAAAGAAGAATTAATAAGGGAAGAGAGTTAGTGAGTCAAACCATCGGTATCCACTGGCATTGCTCTTGCATGAGAGGAGGCAGCTGTCAGGCTGAAGAGGTGGAAGCTGGAGGTCCAGAGCCAGAAGCCATAATTTGACATTGTCACTGAATGAGATGATGCTGAGGGGAGAGAAACCAGTAGGTTCCTCCAGCAGAATTCCCACAGGCCGCATCCACAAGCATGATCACATCCAGGACATCTATTCCTACTCAGATGATGCCACTAACCCCTTGCATTCACTTCTTGTTTCCAGGAAGATGGAGCTCCCTGGAGCTGCAGGTGTCCTGCCAGTGGATCTTGGCCCCAAAGTGTAGAGCAGCTTGGTCAGGTTATGCCTTAAGCACTGATACTGGCAGCTGGCTTGTGTCTGTCAGCATGAGGCTCAGCATAACATGGTAAGAATTGATTCCTTCTACATTTCTTCTGTTCCGACCCTGAGCCCCAGTTAGACACATGTGTAGCCCCTCACTAGCAAAGTTGATTTCCTGGTTGTGATTAGGGACGGTTTACGTGTATTTCCTAAAGTTGTTTTCCTTTTATTAACTATCATTTAAACAGAATTCTGTGTATCATTGCTTTTCCAAGACATCTGCACTTCAAAAGACCCTTGCCAACTCTGGTCCTGATATGGGACGTTGAAATACACACAGGCAGGACTTGCATATTAGTGCAGGCCCAACCTCCCTGTCATCCCACCACTTCAAACTCAAGGTGCAAAAGGCACTGCATGTTTAACAGAGCACTTAGCAGAAAGTGCGATGTTAATTCACTACATGAGAAATAGCCACCATGATGAGTTGGTGTCAGACTGTCACTCATCCTTTTCCCTGGGAGGAAGAGCAGGATGGAGCTGGACCAAGCTGGGCATAGGGAGAAAGCACTGTGGGGCGAGGTGTGCAGCTCCCTTGCTCACCCTCCCTCCAAGGATAAAGCTGGCATCTGGTGGACAAGGTCTGTTGCAGGTTTCTTGTCTCTCCTCCCTGGTTCACGCTTTCATTATGAGTCCAACCCCCCCTACCCATTAACCAGGACCATGAGGAGCGAGAAGGAAACTGGCAGTCCTCATGAGCTCATTTTTCCCTCTTGAAATTAAGTCATACTGTTGAGTAAAGAGGTGTATTCATAGAATAATAGAACAGTCAGGGTTGGAAAGGACCTTAAGCTCATCCAGTTCCAACCCCCGTGCCATGGGCAGGGACACCTCCCGCTAAACCATATCACCCAAGGCTCGATTCAACCTGGCCTTGAACACCGTCAGGGATGGAGCATTCACAGCCTCCTTGGGCAACCCATTCCAGTGCCTCACCACCCTCACAGTAAAGAATTTCTTCCTTATATCCAATCTAAACTTCCCTTGT
>JAOEHX010016537.1:0-21606 GCA_025448015.1 Bolborhynchus lineola | reverse complement strand
GGCTGAAAGTCAAAAGCACAGCACTGCACCAGCTACTAAGAAAGAGAAAAATGACTGCTACTGCTGAACCCAGGACATGCAGTATGGGTTATATTTGGGTGTAACAGACCCTTTGTAATCAGGAGGTACCAGGCACAAGACTGCTGGGGAGAACAACTGGATTCCTGTCCCTGATGCTGCCCTGTAAAAGGATCACTGTGTGGTTACAATTATCAGTTCCTGTCTGTATTGCACAGTAAATGCAGCACCATTGAAGGTGGGAGAGGTCCATGTGAATGTGGTCCTGGAGAATGGTCCAGGATTCTACAACAGCCACTTTGAGACACCAGATTCTGTCCATAAGCTTCTGCTTGTAAAGTCCTGCTCGTTCTCACATGCAAAATTTAGGCAAGGATATGGGGCCCCTACAACCTCTGGGGCCTCTACCTCTTCCCCAGTGTTGCTATGAATCTGTGGCAGACTGGAGCAATCACTTCTATGCCTTGTTTTAAACTAATAGGTGATAAGATTGGATGCATGTGGGACAAGGATCTTGGACCATTCATGCTTCATCATGTCCTAGAAATAAGGTGGTAACAAAGTCTTCCTTCATAGAAATCATCTAAGCCAAACGAAGTATCAATATATTTGCACCTAGGCATGATATAATGTATAGTTTGCAAATATATAGTTGCAGTTATCTTCAAACAACACCTTTCCATAACTAATACTGATTTTGTGTATAGAGCAAAACTCTCAATAGCAATGTATAAAGTCACTCTACAAAAGAAAATTCTCTGTGACCCTAGCTTCTCTGGCTGTACCTGCAGATCTGATATTTTTGCATTTCTCTGCACAGTGATTCATTCCTCTGTGAAGATATTCCCTTTGCACAGTGTCTATATATAGGTGTGTGTTGTATGTCACTGGGTTAGTCTTACTACAAGACACAAAAGTTCAGATCCAGTCCTGTAAATCAGTAAAGCTCCACTAAAATCAATAGGGCTGCAATGATTTGATCTTCTTGTGCTCTTAATTTCATTATTTTCTTCCTTTCATGTAAAGCAAATTGCTATTCCCTAAACTCAGATAACTTTTTTCTTAAATTTACTCACCACAATGCTAGATTTTTATAGAAATAAACAATCACAGAGAACAGCTATAGTTAACAACAGAAAGATTAAATATAGAATCAGATGCCATAGTGCAAAACCAAAAAACCCAGCTGATATGACATCCTGCTCTAATTAAAGTATGTTAATTATGGGAACAGATTTATTCAAATTATACTTTCTATGTGTAAGTGCAATATATAACAGATTTTTAAATATTTCTGCAAGCGTGGGAGTCAGATAATTGAAATCACTCACCTTATGTTTCAGTTAGAGCTAGCCAATTCTCATTTTCTAATGACGTCTGAAACACTATGTCACAAATAAAAACCTAAGTGAAAAAGCTGAGTTACTGATTTTAATCTGAAGGGATGATTATAACACTATGACACCAACAGGAGCAATAGGGTTTTCTGATTTGGGAGATTTCCAAAGAGACTGACCTAAAAGAAAGCATCACTCATTTGTACTCCCTTGGGCACCATCTCTGCTTAAAGGCACTCTGCTGTGTGTGTGTGCTGGATGACATGGGTAGTGATACTATCAAGACAGCTCATTTTAGAGGCATATCCGATTGCCACAGAGTTTGCCTGAGGTAGTAGACGCCAATGGACTTGGAGGCTTTCAGCTCTCAATTCAGTTGCTCAAACACAAGCAGCAAGTGTCATTTGAAATGTATTTGGGTATATGAGACATTCAAACAGTACTAGTCAACATGAACCTATGACTCTCAGGAGTATCAGCTGAATCTAGACTTCTGGGATACAATCAGGCACAGCAAATGACACCAAGTATCTCTGTGTGGACAGCTGAATTGAGCTCCCAGGGCTGAATTCATTTCCCCTTGCTGGTTTACACAATCTATATTTCTACATCTGAGTTAGTCTCCCTGTCAGACCTTTACGCACAGGAATAAGTACAGTGCAGTTGGCTTATTTCAGATGTTTACATTGGCATCAGACATCTTACCCCTGGTTCCTACACTTGCTCTATAAATATTTAGTTATTGGCATCTTTATTGTAGGTACCTTGTCTTGATACAGTGCACTAAATACAAGCATTGCAGGTCATCTGCTATCCTGCCTGTATCTGGGTTGCCTAGTAGCTCACATTAGCATTTATTTATAACACTTCATCTGTTTACTCTGAAGAATGCCTTTGTGTGCTGTGGAACTACCTGCTTGCATGATTAGTGTTCCGTAAGTCTTACAAATCTGATTAAAACAAAAGGGAAGACCTCCAACTCCATCATTTTGACCACTACTTGGCCACAGGAGGAAGGGCCTTGTGGCTCCATTATTTCATACCTGCTTGCCTTTGGCTGAGAGGAAGAAAGAGGCATTAATTTAAGCCAGCAAGATGGTAACTGGAAGCTTTCCACTAACTTTACTAAACTTTGGACTGGAATCATGAACACATGAAGACCCCTTCACTGGGACTTACTTGCCGATCAATGGTCTTGCACTGTTCACATGACCCCTTATGCCTTCATTTTAATCCATATGATGCCAGCTCTTCATACTACCCCCTGGCTATGGGAAATTTGGCTATGTTTTGATCTCCATTTGAATTATGAATCTGCACTTCTCTGATGTATAGGTCTGCTGTGGGTTGGCCTTGGCCAGCAGCCATGCACCCACACACCCACTTGCTCACTTCCCTCTCCCTCCCACCTTCCAACAAGTTGGGGGAGTGATTAAGAACAAAAGTGAGAAAATTTGTGGGTCGAGATAATGTCAGTTTAATAAGTTTAATAAGAAAAAGTAACAAAAAAAAGGAGAAAGTGATGCAAAAGCAATCAGTCACCACCACCCACCAGCAGACCCATGCCCACCTTGGAAATCAAGTGCCCACCTCCCACCCCCTTCTTCCTCTACTCCAGTTTTATTGCTGAGCATGACGTTATACAGTATGGAATAGACATGTGGCCTATTCAGGTCAGCTCTCCAAGCTGTGTCCCCTTCCCAACCTCTTGCTGACTCTCAGCCTGGTGGTGGAGAGTGGGAAAAAGAGAAAACCTTGTCACTGTGCAAGTGCTGTTCAGCAATAGCCGAAACACTGTTGTGGCGTTAATACCAGTTTAGCCAGAAATCCAACACACAGCACTGCATAGGCTTCTATGAAATTAACTCCATCCCGGCCAGACACAGTACAGGGTCTAAGGTCATTGCCTTCTTGAAGGCAAAGGCAAAATCAGGTATACCGGAGAACAGCATCATTTATCTACGTGCTACCGCCTGTTGAGGTTTGGATACAATAAAGGGCTGAAGGGATGAAAGGAGTGGAGTAGTTCCAGCATCAGAGTGAATATTTCATCTGTCTGTAGCTCCCAAAGCAACTCAACTGTTATTTGGGGCTAATTGTTGATTTGCTGCATGGATAGTCTAAAATGGAAAAGCAGTCAGATATTATTCTTTATCTCTTCAGATCAGATTCCCAAAGGCAAAAGAAGGTTGCATTGGATTATTTTCACACTGTCTATTTTTTGGCCCCACCAAATCAGCAGCATGAGTTTCACTTTAAAAGGAATACAGAAATAAATATATAGGTTTACATATTAAAATGCATAAACCTTTCACTGTGCAGTCTAAACCTTTCACCAGGCAACCAGAATTTTTCTGCTTGTTTCATATCTGTTTAGATCCCTCCTCACTTTGATTGCACATCCTTTCCCTTCTGCTTTAAATAGACAGAGATCATGGCTGAATTCTCCTGAACATTTGCCAGGAGGAGGTGCTATTTTTTTATGGGAGGTGTTGGAAACATCGCCAAATACAGACTGTACAGCAGAACATTCAGCTTTTAAAATGGTTTAGGACTACTTTTTCCCCTGAAAAGTGTCATATTGGCACACAGAATATCTTTCCTTGGATGTTTGTGTGGAACAGACACCCAATTAGTAACAAGCCACTGCTCAGTCCATCAGTAGTTGAAGTGTTTCGTTTGGAAGCTCCGGTCTTGCTTTTTGTTTTATTTTTTCTCAGCTGAAGAAACTATTGTTATCACACCATGAAAGCAGCGATGGTGCCAACTGTCCCAAATATTGTTTTGTTTGCACCCTCACTGGTATTTATTTCATTATTGTCTCATTTAATTTAATCTACATACTGTAGGAACATTTTAGTACTTCAAGCCTAAGAGAACACTTGTGGACATTTTAATCACTTATAAATAGAGACTCAGAAAAGGATAGGGGCACCTGAATGCATTTCTCATTTAATATGAAGTTAATGATATTGTTAAATAAGAAATATTTTGCATGAAAATATTGGGTGCAGCCAGGAGGTTTTTTACATAATAACCAGTTTTTCAAGGTTCATTGCTTGCATACTGATATACTGGCCTCTTCTTTTTTTCTGTGGAAATAATTGGGAAAAGCAATGCTTTTTACAATATTAAATTAGAATCATAGAACCATAGAAATGGTTTGGGTTGGAAAGGACCTTAATATCATTCAGTTCCAACTCCCCTCCCATGGGCAAGGACACCTTACCCTAGACCATTTTGCCCAAGACTCTGTCCGGCCTGGCCTTGAAACTTCATCTTTGCTTGCATGATGACAGTAAGTCATAGGCTGCAACAGGAATCTGGGGTGAATGAGAGTCATGGTTTAACCCCAGCTGGTGCTCAGCCTCACAAGTGCCCACTCACTCCCACCCCCAGTGGGATAGGGAGAGAATCCAAAGAGTAAAAGTGAGAAAACTCGTGGGTTGAGGTAAGGACACTTTAATAGGTAAAGCAAAAGCTGTGTGCACAAGCAAAGCCAGACTAGGAATTCAGTCACTAATTCCCATGGTCAGACAAGTGTTCAGCAACCTCCAGGAAAGCAGGGCTCCAATATACATAATGGTGACTTAGAAGACAAACGCCATCACTTTGAACATCTGCTCCTTCTTTCTTCTGCCAAATTTATGTGCTGAGCATGACACCATATGATCTGGAATATCCCTTGAGTCAGTTGGGATCTGCTGTACTGCCTGTGTCCCCTCCTAACTCCTTGTATACCCCCAGCCTGCTCGCTGGTGGGGCGCTGTGAGGAGTAGAAAAGGCCTTGGCTCTGTTTAAGTGCTGCTCAGCAGTAACAAAAACATCTCTGCATTATCAAAACCATTTTCAGCACAAATACAAAACATAGCCCCTTACTAGCTATTAGAAGAAATTAACAATACCCTAGACAAAACCAGCACAATGAGTTTGGCCAGTGCTTCTCATTACATAGACTGAGTTAAAATGCTGGATTCAGGAATATTTGTATTTTGGTGTGTTTGAAATCACCACCACTGTGTGTGTTCAACATGTCCTTATCTTTAGGGACTTTTGTGAGCTCAGTGGATAGAAAAAAAAACAACAGTTGTGTTTGTGGACAAGTAACTGTTCATCTCAACTGATTAAAAGCAATTCTCTGTGATGTCAGATGTTTGGTGATAGGTTTAAGACAACCACAGTGCTCCTGCCTGTCTCTAGACAGTATATTATCACATGAAGGAAGATCTCTATGCTCATTTGAGTGGGCCATCATGCCCTCACAGTACTGTGCAATGCTGGGAGTAGATGTTCACTTGTCTTCATAAAATGCTATGGGTACGTAAGCAGGAGATGGTGTCTGAACCAATAAATCCTTCCTCTCAGGACACTGTCCTCTTGAGTACCATACTAACATGACAAGGTTTCACAGTGTTTGGCTATCAGGCTTCACTGAGCCCTTAGAACATGTTTTTCTTGTGAGCAACTTTCTGTGCTTGGAAAGTTTCTATTTTATCCTTTTTTTCTCTAAAGGTTGCCCTTGCATTTGTCACAAGACACATAGGCTGAAGCACAATTACAGGGCGGAATGTCAACACATTGACCTGTAGTATGGAAACTGCTCTTTCCCTTCCCAATGAAAAGAAAGCAGATGACAAATAAACATATAAATGGGGTAAAAAAAAGAGAGATAAAAATATATCTGACTACATCATAAGAAAATAAAGAATACACACAAATTGTAATCCTGTGTGTGAAAGAATTATTATTGCCTTCATCTGAGGTACTGATGAAGTACGACTGAGAAAATAACCAAAGGCAAAATAGAAATAAATATTTTCATCTTGAGAAATAAGACTATATTTGGAGAGACCATTTATTACCCTGTATTCCTGCTATCCTTCAGGGTTTGTATGCGTTTGTCTGTATCTCTTCAAGATCCTCTAATGTCTGCATTAAGGACATAAATGAAGGAATGTTTACCTGTATAAGGTTTTCTTTTGTCCTTCCCAAGGTGGATTCAGACTAGGGTTTTTCTTGAGAAAAGGTAAAAGAAATTGTATCCTTGGCATAAATGAGACGAGGGAACTGGTGACAACTAGCGTGGAGAAAGCTGAGGTATTCAACAAGTATTTTCCCTCACTTTTGGCTGTGCACTGCTCTTCACACACCTTTCCAGTGGATGGACTGGAAGACAGGGATTGGGAATTAAGTCACACCCATCATAGGAGAAGATCAGGTTTAGGACTACCTGAGAAACCTAAATATACATAAATCCATGAGACCCAATGAGACACATCCCAGGGTCCTGAGAGAACTGGCAGACTTAGTTGCCAAGCCACTTGATCATTTTTGGCAGTCAGGTGAAGTCTCTGGAGACTGGAAGAGGGAAATATGATACCTGTCTTAAAAAATGTCTGAAGGAGAAGCCTGGGAACTACCAACCAATCATTCTTACCCCTGTGCTTGGTAAGATCATGGATCACATCCTCCTGAAAGCTGGATGTCAAGGCTTATGGATGCAGGGAGATATTTAGAGACAGCAAACATGGGAACTAAGGGCAAGTCCTGTCTGACCAACCTAGTGGCCTATGATGGAACAACTTCATCAGCAGGCAAAGAAAGAGCTATGGATGTCATCTATCTGGGCTTCTGAAAGGTCTTTGATGCTGTCCCCTACAACATCCTTCTCTTAAATTGGAGAGATATGGATTTGATTGGTGCATTGTTAAGTGGATAAGGAATTGGTTAGGTGGCTGCATGAAAGAGTTGCAGTCAGCAGCTCTAAGTCTGGATGGAAATCAGTGATGAATGGTGTCTGTCAGGGGTCTGTATTGAGCCTGATACTATTTAATATCTTTGTCGATGACACAGATAGAAGGATTGAATGCACTCTCAACAAATTTGCTGATAAGATGAAGCTGAGTGGTGCACTTAATTTGCTTGGGAAGGGATATCACCCAGAGGCATTTTGACAGGCTCCAGAAGTGGGCCCATGTGAATTTCATGAAGTTCAACAAGGCCAAGTTCAAGGGTTTTCACCTGGGTTTGTGCAATCATCAGTATCAATAATTGGTATCGGTTCAGGCTGGGTAATTAATTCATTGAGAGCAATTCTGTAGAGAAGGAGTTGCAGATTTTGGTGGATAAAAAGTTGGACATGAGCAGGCACTGAGCCCAGAAAGCCAATTATATGCCGGGCTGCATCAAAACAAGAGTGACCAGGTTGCCCAGGGAAGTTGTGAATGCTCCATATCTGGAAGTGTTCAAGGCTGGGTGGGACAGAGCCTTGTGTGGCATGGTTTAATGTGAGGTGTCCTGCCCATGGCAAGGGGGTTGGAACTAGATGATCTTAAGGTCCTTTCTAACCCTAACTTTTCTATGTTTCTATGATTCTATGATTGTCCTTTGAGACCCCACCTGGAGTACTGCATCCTGCTTTGCTGTCCCCAGAACAAGATCATGCAGTTAACTACTCATTGTGCCCTCCTTTGAGCACTTATTCACAAATCTAGGGATAAATGTAAAACCTTCATCAGGGAAAACCTCTGTTTTAATACCAACACTGAGCCCCATGTTAGGAGGGGTGTCTCTGAAGCAGGTTGGTAAGTGGCTCATTAACGTGCCTGTGGGAAGCTGCATATGACCAACTTGACTTTGAATCACTGAACTTTCAAAAAAGAGTATGCTATCAAAGCACTGAATTAAGTCATTTTGTCGTGTTTTAAGCCCAGCTCATGCAGTTCACTCACTCACTCCCCGTCTTTCTTCCCCCCAGATCCCACAGGGATGGGGAGGAGAATCAAAAGAATGTAAGTCACACGAGTTAGAAGATAAGAATAGTCCAGTAACTGAGGTATAACACAAACCACTATTGCTGTCACCAATAATAATAATGACAAGGGAAATAACAAAGGAAGAGAATACAACAACTCACCATCCCATGACTGATATCAAGCCTGACCCAGCAGTGAACCCAGTCTTCCGGGTCCCTGCTCCTCATTTTTACATCCTGGGCATGACGTGCTGTGGTATGGAATACCTCTTTGGTTAGTTTGGGTCAGGTGTCTGTCTCTGCTTCCTCCTGGCTTCCCCTCCTCCCTACTAGAACATGACACTCAGAAAGTCCCTGGTCAGACTAAACATTACTGCAGCAACTGAAAACATTGGTGTTATCAGCTCCGTTCCCAGGCCGAAAGTCAGAAATACAGCCCTGCACCAGCTATTAAGAAGGAGAAAAATGACTGCTACTGCTGAGCCCAGGACACATCTTCAGAGCATCTCTTCAATAAAGATCCTCATTTGACCCAACAGTTCCCACTTTCTGACTGTTCTTGCTAGAAAAGTTGGTCCTATTTATGAATCAGTAACTTGGCCTTTATGAGTCCTAGATTAAATTTCTTTTACCTCAGCAGACCTTCTTTCTGACTTTGGACAAACCTTTTGCAAAAAGGTGTTTACAGAACACCTACAGATGTAAAGGTGTGACTTGTGATTTGAATGGGAGATGGACATCTTTGAAATGTCACAGGATATCCAAAATCTTATTTTTAAATTTTCCTTTTAGTCTTTTAATTCCTCAGTTGCTTATCAGTACATAAGAGTTAAGAGTACTCTCCTCTCTCATGGGATCAAAGTCCATCAGGATTTTGGTATTTTCCCTGTATCCATATCAGAAAACTGGAAAGTTTTAACACAGTTAGATGGACAGACATACAAGTCATTATTAGGATCATCTGAAAAGTCACAGATTACAGTAATACTTATTTTGTCCTAGTAGAATATCTTTGAAATACTCAAGTTGCATATTTATCAAATAATACAATAACAGAAAAAGAACCTGCTGCTAGTCTAAAAATACTGTTTATGGCAAGAGTTCTAACAATCAGATGTATTTGTATCAGTTCACATATATGCTAAATGGCACACAAAATCATGGGTATATAACAGAAAATTATAGCTGAAATTTCATTAGGAAATGCTAGCGGCACCTAGTAGCACAGATCTAAGAACAAAACAACCAAATACAGATACAGTGATCTGTTTCTACAGTAAGGTTATTTGCCTGATCAAATATTCTGGTCTGTAGCTCTTTCCTTTGGCTTGAAGTAGGCTGAAGTGAGAGATCAGTATTTTCTTCTACCAAAAACTACAAATCCTTGTGATAGTGAACTATGGTTTTGCCTAATAGGTTCCAATGTTGCTTGTGCAACTGCAGTGTGCCTTTGTAAGCGTTATCTTTTCATGAGCAGAACTGAGCAACATGTGGAAAGTTTAGTGAAAAAAACTGTGTTGCCGTATAACAACATACCGAAACATCTGAACTTGAATGTAATACCCTCTAATGTAATGCCCCTTAGAGAAATGACTCTGAAGAGTCATCTGTCTAAGCTTGCCATAGTCATAACTATCTCCATCTTTTCTTTTTACACTCTGTACAGCAGAAAACATCTCTTCTACTCACTTCAATTCTTTATGCAATTATTTTTTCCTCTGTGATCTGCTATTTTGCTACTTAAATGGTAGCTTAATACGTATTTCTTGAATAGCCCATGTGTATGTTTGCACCTATGTACAGTGTTATTTAGTGAAAGTAAAGTGAACCTCTCCTAAGACTGTCATCCTGCAAGGGAGAGATGGGGTGGTGGAACTTACAACAGCCATACAATTCCTCACCAAATCAAGACAATGTTGGCCATTGATGAAGAATATGAGAATAAGCAGGCAGTAAATTCAGGGGACAGTTCAATTGTTGGCTTCCGCCTATCTCAAAATACCAAGTGAGTTGGCCAGAAATGCTGACCTGACTGAGAGCTAACCCAGAAAAAGACCCAACCAACCAAAAAAATCCATTTTCTCTTGGATCAGTTAATGAATTACTGATCTTACAGGAGTATTATCATTAAAGGTACATAAAAGATGGGGTTGGCATTCTTTTGTGAGGAGGAGAGCAAGGGTAGCCCTTTTAGAGTTAGTTCCTATTATGGATTGATTCAGCTGGCTATAAAACCATAGATTTAGAGCAGGCCACTTAATAAGCACAATTCTGTCTTTCTAGAGTAATCAGCAAAATGACTGTGATGTTTTTATCAAAATGTACATAAACATACATTTCTTACATGCAAACACCTTAATCAGATTTCTCTTCAGAATTTCTTAGTATTCCAATTATTATTTTAATGCTTCATTAGATATTTCCTATGATTGAATTCTTGAATGGGAGCCACTGGAGATTAAAGGAAAAGCTCCCAAAAGGGAAGACTTCCTACCTGATGAGCAGACTGACCAGATATTAGAACATGTGGTTTCACCTGGACAGAAGTGCTGCACTGTGACTTACGAATTTCTTTTCCCTTTCTTGTATCTTTGCTTTCACAGCCACAAGGCACAAAGAATTATATAGGCCTTCTCTGAAATCCTAATACTCTGAAAGAGTACAAAGTGAGAACAAAGTGTACTCTTGGAGAAATGTGTAATTAAGTAATTAAGCCTTTCTGGGGTTAATGGATGCAAGAAGACGTAGAGATAAGCTGGAACTGAATATCTTTTTTTTTGTACACTACATTTTTTCTGTGTACACTGTGCTTATTATTGAAATCTGGAAGAAAAGCATTATTTGGGTAATTCAAATGCTAAATCCTATGCCCAACTTCAGAAATACAGGAGGTTCTACTCCCATTATGCTTGGTAAGGCTTGCCACATGTGTCAGAAAGGACTGACGATGAGTTCACAATTAAAACCTGTCTTTGAAATGGATAGGAAATTTGTTTTGAATGGTTATAATGTGGTTAACAACAGTCTGCTTTGTACTGTGTTCCTTAAAAGAAATGTCAGTCTTAAACATCCCTCTTGTAACTTCCCAGTTCCTATCATTGCCCACCACTGGACAAGTTGCAAATTCAACTGAACACACGGGAAAGCTGAATAACGAACAATAAAGCGCACAGCACATAAAGCAATTTGAGACAGTAATAAAGGTGTTGGGATTTGTTGTAGATGGCACCAAGTCTGTAGCAAATGTTATGAAAGTCTGCTTACATCAGATTTGTTGGGTACCCATTAAATGCACAAGATCCTTTCCAGACAGCTATGTCAATTCATGTCAGAACAAAAGAACAATAAAGCAGTGGGTTCTGCAAAAGTTGAAGATTATGAAATAAAATTCCAGTGGATTTGTTCAGTTGAATGTTGTATTCTATATTTTTTAAGATTAAATGCGGGCTTTCTGACGAATCCTGACATCTTTATTTCTTCCTTCTCCAGCACAACTAAAATAACCAATAGACACAAAGAACCTCTCCTGTAAAGACTGTGATATTATTTTTCTTCCAGGTTTTGAAAGCCTGGCTTTTTGATGCACAATTCATTACTTATTTTATGGGTGGTAGTAAACCTAAGTAAGTAAGTAACTAACTAGATTTGTGTCCCCTCAGCCCCAACATCAACAGAACTGTAAGCACTAGTTTATTTGAAGGAATGTTTATTGCTTTTATAGGACACTTTTGGGTAAACTTTACAATGGTTGTTGAACAGATCCTGAAAAAAAGTTACATTGCTACAGCATTTTGTACATTTCATGAGTGGATTTTCTGGTGAATACTTACTCAGCTTTGTCAGCAAAACTTTTTTCCTAGAATGCCATCATTCTGGGGAATTAAGAACGTATGTATATAACAGCTCATTCACTGTGTCTACTACAGTGACTATATTTATGTGCTAACAACACGTGCAAGCTCTGAGCACAGGCCTATAAGAAAAAATAAAACACCTTGTCTCCTCTTTACATACATAATGCCACATTTACTGGAGTATTTCAAGAGGTCCTGTATGATGTTTTTATTATGATTCATAAGCTGCACTAAGTAATAAAGACTAATGAGGAGCAGATTAGATTGCTATGGAGAGTAGAATGGTTTGATCCAAAATTATTTTATATAATGAGATGATGACCCACAAAGAAGTGAGTAAGGCATGGACTGGGTTGCCAAGCAAAGTGTGCAGTGTGATGTGGAATAGGGAGACCTTAAAACCAATAACAGGGCTGAGGAGTGCCCAACCCAAGAATATGCATACCAATAATGAAGTGCCTACTCCAACATTAATGTTGGGGAAGCTCTCATACCTTTTCAGGGAAATCTGTGTGGCTGCGGGCCCATCTGAAGTGCTTGTACACTAATTCAGACAAGGAGGGAGATGGTTGATATCACGGCATGGCCACTCTTTAGTATTTTTAAAGTTCATTATGATCAGGGGAGATTCCTGAGGATTGAAGGAAAACAAATATCATCACCCTCGTCTTGAATACCAAGGAGGGTCACATAGTCCAACTCCCTGCCATGGCAGAGACACCTTCCATTAGATCAGATTACTCAAAGCCCCCTCCCTGAACACTTCCAATCATGGGGTGTCCACAACATCTTTGGGCAACCTGTTCCAGTGCCTCACCACCCCTACAGTAAAGAACTTCTTCCTCATAGCTGATCAAAATCTACTCTCTTTCAGTTTAAAACTGCACTCAGCCCCACTGCCTATGTCATGGTTGAAGATATTAAATAGTTTTAGTCCCTGTTTGGACCCTTGAGGACACAACTTGTTACTTGTTTCCGCTTGGACATTGAGGCATGCACTGTATCTCTTTAGAAGTAGCTATCCCAGCAATTCATAATCCATTTAAGTTTTCATCCATCAAACACTTATTTCCCCACTTTAGTGGTAAAAAAAAACGTGTGAGACAGTACCAAAGGCCTTACAGAAGTCCAGGTAGATGACATTAGTACCTGTTCCCTTGTCCACTGATGAAGGTAACTAAAATAGTCAAGAAAAATTTGCACTTGTTGAAGGCTGAGGGAGATGACACTGTCCTTCTGCTGTAGTGAGACAGATCTAGTGTGCCATGTCCAGTGCTGGTGGCTGGATCAGATGATATATAAAGGCTCTTTCCAACTTCAACTATTTTGTAAATCCATGATTCTTTAATGAGACCTTTTGTTGAAAATCAGCTTATATAAACACAATTCTGTGTGGAAAACTATCCAAAGGAGTCATGAAAATTGCATAATGATCAATTTCATTATAACCCGAACGTGATTAGAAGACTGCTGATATGATAGAGTTCTTTTGTAGAAAATCTTGTGATTATGCAAAGATGATGCTACAGGAACTTATGAAAAATGCAACACCAGATCTTGAAAACATCCATAAGGCAAAAACAAAAAAAAAGTCTCACCAAGAAGCAGCAAGAAGGCAAAGGAACTGACATTGCATTTACCATGGGGAAAATGCAGTTTAATAAACTTAAAGAAGATATTTTTTAAAAAGATTGAAGATGGTGAAATAATAATATTTAAAAATATGGAATTGATAATAGATAAAAAATAAATAATTAATTATAATGAGCGTGGAAGCAATTCTGCAGCTAAATAGCAGGTTTTCAAATATCACATAATGTGATTTTTCTGCTGCTTACTCTGAGACTTTTCATCTCAAAAGAAAGACACCTGGTGAGATAACATCTGGTGTTCTCATGGATTTTGAGGTCATTTTTATAATTTAGTCTGGCCTCTCTCAGCAAGAAACTTCTGAGTTCTGACATCCGCCTTCTCTTGTTTCAGGCTTCCACTTGAAAGCTTCTTGAAAGTTTAAATTTCAATATTGTCCTAAACTTGCTGGAGCATGACAAAGAGCCACCAGTTGGGAGGATAATCATTGCGGTTTTGCTCTTAGGTCTTTAGACCTTACAGACCTAACATCTGGTGAGAAAGGCTGAGCAAAATAGATGTGTACTCCAAAAAAAGGAGGGGAAATAAAGACAGGGTCTGGAAAGAAGAAGGTGAAGGTCCTGGTTGGAGGAATAACTCTGGGAAAGGATTGGGAGATGGAGGAGATGCATGGTGATGAGTGTCTGAGGACTCCCAGGGACCCTGGCAAGTAGCATCTGTGACTGGTGACTGTGAGCAGCAGCACAACTTGGACCAACATGATCCCAGAGCGTCATGGACCTGCTGTGACCTTCGTGCAAGGGAGGGGAGTTAAGACCGGGTGAGCATGGTGCTGCATGGGAAACTGGGTGAGTGCAATAATTAAGTAGGGAAAAGCTCCTACCTCCTTGCTTCTTAAATAAACTCCAGTAATCAGATACAGTACAGGTTGTCACTTATTTTCCTGTCTATGACATAATGCTGAGAGAAAAAAGATGAAACTGGGCCCTCATATATGCTGAAGGGTTTGCAGGACAGTTATAAAAAAAACCCAACATTTTTGCTAAAGGCAAGACTATCTCAGTTTTCCTGTTAAGTGTAACATGTGAAAAACACCCCTGTAGTTTCAACTATAGTATTATTTTATTATTGTATTTATTATTATTTCTCATGAATGCTAGTAATAATAAATACGGTGATATAAATGTACAATTCAAACATTTGAGGAAAAATTTCTGATTTATCATAGGATACATGGCCACTTTGTTTGATGTTAGGGAAAAAAAAAAAACCAACAAAAAAACCCCTAACACAAACCACTAATTTTTTATAATTTATTTTGCACAAAGCAGATTTCTCTTTGACTTTCATCAATTACCAATGGAAGAAAAAGAGGCCACACTTGCTTATGGTCATTGTTTTAAACTAAAACTGTAAGACATATGAAAATACCAACAAAATGTAAAACCTCTATCCCTAAGGAACAATAATGGATGGAGATGTTGAGAGTCCAAGGGTCCATCAAGACCATTGACTTTGAATTATGAATACAAAAATAATACGTATTTCGTCTTCTAGAAGTGAGATTCCTAACCGAATATTTAGAAAAGCAACCCAAGTTTCTTTAAAAGGTTATAAAGTCCAAGTCTTAATAACTAGTCTCAAGCTTTTACCCACTGACATCTATCGTAATGCATCGCTTAGCTTTCAGCAGTAATTCAGCCTAAATTTTGAAGATGCTTTTGACTGCTGGGTGTGAATTTTCCCTACATATTCTAATTTCATGCAGAACTCTTGGATTTTATTTTTACATGCCTTAAAACCATTAAGTTCTCCATTTGAAGCCCCACAAGAGTTGTGTTTTTGTCCTTTCTGCATAGTTGAAGACCTAGAAAGGAAGATAATTCCCTGGACTGGAATGCATCTAATCACCTTCAGACATAAAGAGTGCAGATAGATATCTTCCTTTGAGTTGACTGTGTGGGATCCCAGAGAAGAAAACCAGAAACTGCAGGCTTGCAGTTAATTTGTTTTATGTTAGAGGCTTCCTTTGGTAATGAATCACAAACTATTTATTTATATCCATTAAAATAAAGGGAACCTATAAAAGCAGATTTTTATGAAATATTTGCTTTGGGAATATATCAATATCAGCTTTATATTGTAGTGAGATAAGATTCATACGCAAACGATACAGTATGGATCACTTTAATGCTGAGTACACACGGCAACTTCAGTGTTCATCAGGGGCTCACAGAGCTCTAGTTATCAGAGGACAACCAGGAAGTAAAAGCTTGTAGCAGCGTACACGACTGCAATGGACATCAGTGTATTGAAAATGCCTCCCAGCACTAGTCCCTCTGACCCCATGGTCCTCTGTAAACTGTTCAAGTTCTTGATTACTCTAATTGCTTGGAAGTTGTACTTTATTATTTCTGTTTTATCCAGCTCAGGGATACTTTAACCTAAACTGCTCTCACTGTTCACTGAATCCTGGTATGATTTTTCTCTGCATTCCCCTCATTATCCCATGCAGTAGCCATTAAAAAACCCAATGTCTTTAATGTGCTGGATAGACTGAGCTCCTAAAGCTTTACAACAAGAAATGCGATTGATAGAGTATTTTTGCTGTCCTCCTGCCATCTTCCTTCTTGCACAAGTATTCTTCTGCATCCTTTAATAGAAATCTGAACCACAGAACTGTTGGGGATCTTGACAGCACTATGCACCGAGACAAGGCAATTTCTTTATTTTTCTTTGACAGCCCTGCTTTTTATACTTCTGAAGATGATTTTAGTCCTTTCTGTTACAGCACTTCAGTGCTACTGTGTTGAAATGATATTCTATTTTTGAACAAAAAAGGGTTTTTTTCCTCTGACTTACTACTTTCCACATAAGGTGGACATAAGTTCTGTGTGAATTTCCTGCTATTGCACACATTACCGAGTCATTGATTATGAAGAAACATTTTTAAGATACTTCAGAATATGCTGTTGGAGAAACGCCTTCTTCACTGCTTTTCTCACTTTTTTTTTCCTTATCTTCAAGGTATTGGGATCTTTACATCATAAATTGGTCAGTCCGTGGATGATTCTCCTTGAAGAGCTGCTACAATAAGTGACATTAATCCATCTGATTTCTATTTGTTCCATAGAAAATAAAACACTGTGTAGCACTTTCTCAAATGCCCTGCAGGAATCCCAGTATGCTGCATCAATACAGTTATCCTGATCAGACGGATGAACAATAGCAGCATACAATAGGAAAAGACATTCTATGTCATTGAGTACAGTTCTATTTTATCACAAACATTTATGTAATATTTTTATAGACTGCTCTATAGAAAATCAGGTATGTTTGCCTGACTACTACAATTAACCTGCTGTACCACAACTTCATTACCATTGCAATTAAAAGCCTTCTTCTAAATTCTGGCCTGAGTTTATGAGTTATAATAATCCTTCTTTGTCTCACAATTGTCCTTTGTCTTAAATAGTTCTTCTGTCATCTTCAGATTTAATCCCAGATATAGCGATATTCAGTTCCAGACATATTTCTAAACAGAACATTTTTGTTGTTGTTTGGTTGTTTTTTTTTCATGGTAAAACAAACCCAATTCTTCTACTCTTGGGATAGTTAAACAGTGTCATTGTTGTGCATTTTCATAGCCATTATTTTCAGCAGTTATACAATCATCAGGAAAATTATATGTTTATTTGATGAGCCACATGGATAGCCATTAATCATGGGGTTTGCTCCTTTGTGTATTGGATAAGCATTTTATCATTGCACTGTGTTCTCTGGTGTTGAATTCAAGCTAAGCCATCTCAGTTGTTGCAAGATCTGCCTGTCCTACTTAGAAAGACAAACTAGGCTGATGGTCTTTTCAATCAAATCTCACAGCTCCAATTTATGCATTCAATTAATTAATTAAAATGAATTCATTAATTGATACTATTTCTTGTTCAGGAATCTTCTCAAAATAGATCTTCCGAGAAATTTTTTGGGGTTTGAACATGTTGAATTTTAGCAAATCCTGCTTTGAACCACCTTTATTAGAAATGCTAGGCAAAAATATATACTGACCACCTTTACTTATTGTGAATCCTTACCACATCCTCTTACATTTCCATTCAAATGTAACAGTGGATGCCTACATTACATAGGAACTCACCTTCATTGTAGTATGCCTACTTACTGGGCCATGATTTTTACTGGGCCATTTAAACTTCAGTGGTCGTTTCGCTTTCTTTATCAGCTTGCTGCAATAAGTTTTCTATTTGAATTCATTATGTTCAAGTGGTTCTTTTTCCATATCATATTGCATATTAAACTAGAATAGTCATTTTCACCTCTTCTTTTAATCGAGACTTTTTTTGTGTAAAGAAGGATTCTCTGTTTTTGAAATCATGGCTTCTTGTGCATCCAATAATATACTTGAAGAAGTTACAGTGTCCATTAACAATTCCTTCTTTAAGTTCATCACTTCATATAAAACATCATTAAATATTGGTATTAAATTTATCACTTAATATAAAACATCATTAGTGTTACAATATTAATGTTAATATAATCTCTTCAATTCAGAGAAAGACTTGCCAGTGCCTGTTGTGATTATAAACAATGAGGAAATCACAAAAATTCTGTAACCTTAATGATGTCCAAAAGTCCAGATGATTTTGCAGATGCAGATACCTTTTATTCCTCACCTATCTAGTCATAGCTGATACAGGTGACTAAACCCATTTGTCTTCCTTACTGATTCCTCTTGTTATTTAAGAGTTAGCTCCCTAATTTGTCTGTTTTCCCAGTGCTTACCATTGCTATTCAAAAGTGGCCTCCTGAATTTGTTGCTAAGTCCTGTAACTATTTACTTTTAACCTACTGCTTTTCTTGAATATGCAATTTCATCTGTATTGCAAAACACCTTATAAAAAGATATTGCTTCTTGAAAAGGGCCATATCTCTGCAAGAGAAAAAGGCTTTTCTAGTGGTAAGGCAGTATGTTGCTGCAGAATGCAGTTCAGTCAGGGTTCAGTGAAGTCTATGAGATTGTCAATACAGCGAGAAACAGCAGAAAGGAGACAGCCCTTCTGCAGGAACAGGTTTTTACTTTCCAAGAAAAAAAAAAAGGGTGTTAAAACATTTCTGTGTGAAACAAAATATCCCTATTCTTTACAGTGATGAAATTGCATAGTACCACAAATGGTGGAAGGGACCTTTTGAGGTCACCTGGTCCAACCCCCTTGCTCAACCAAGGCTACCTACACCCAGATGCCCAGGACTGTCCAGAAAATATTTTAATACCCAAAGTATGGAGAAATCACAACCTCCCTGGAAACCTGTGCCAGTGCTCAATCACCCTCACAGTAAAAGTGCTTCATGATGTTCAGAAGGAACCTTCTGTGTTTCAGTTTCTGCCCACTGCCTCTTCTCCTGCCACTAGCCACAACTAAAATGATTCTGTCTCCATCTTCTTTGTACCTTCCCTTCAAACACATATATACATTAATAAGATCATCCCCGAGCCTTCCCTTCTTCAAGTTGAACAACCCCAACCCTCTCAGTCTATCCTTATAGAAGACATCTCCAGACCCTTCATCCTTTTTGCAACTTCACTGGATTCTCTCCAGTATATCTCCTGTAAAGTAGAGTCCTGAACTGTTGTGTCCAGTTGTGGACTCCACAGTTCTGATCAGTCTTATTAGTATCTCAAGTTGCTGTCAACTCTCTTTCTAATGCAGCACTGGAGATTTTTTGGCATGATTATTACAAAACCACATTGCTGGACCATGTGAAACTTGTTGTCCAGCAGAACTGACAGAACCTCTTCTGCAAAACTGCTTTCTAGCTGCTCAGCCCTCAGCAGGTATTGCTGCATGGGTTTATTCCTCCCCAGGAGCAGGACATAGCTTTTTCCTTTGTTGAACTTTATGATGTTCTCATTATCCCAGTTCTCCATCTGTTGAAGTGCTTCCAAATGGCAGCACAAAGTATGAATGTGGGAATTCACTGATCTGAATCAGGAGGGTAGGAATTTCAGTCCTTAGCCCACAAGACTTTGTGTCTCCCATATATATTTCATCTCTGGCATTTTCTTTCATCAAGTGATTTCATACTTAGACACTGAAATTAAAATACTCTCACGAAAGGCTTCCATTTGACAAGCTGTGTTTTCAGATATTTAACAGCTCATTTTATGCCTTCCATACTTTCTGCATTATTTCAATTTCAGGTAGTGGGTACAATCCTATTTACTGCCTAGGTGCAGAATGAATGACATCTGTGCTCCTAGTTATACCGAGCCAGCTAATATATTACTGCTTCAGTCTGTAGAGAAATTTCTAGCTTCAAGGTCAAAAGTCAAGAAAAGAATTAGCTTCACAAAGGAGGTATTGAAGCAGTGTGGGGAGAACATGAAGGGATATCATTGTAATTCCTCCATCTGGCAACAAACACTCTGTCATTTGCTGTCCTAATAAGGAACACAATGATTAAATATGGGTAAGCGCTCAGGCTAGTTGTGATTTTTTAATTAAAAGAAAAGCAAATTGTTCTGATTATTTATCATAGAAAAAGATTTATTGTCAATCTTTGCGCACAGATGCAATTCCATTCAAATTCTGACTAAGCCTCTGAAGCAGAGAACAAAACCCAGCATGGCCTTGTTTAGGCTTTTCTGAAGAAATACAAGAAACACCTGTAATCAACTGCACTCGCTAATGGATGGTATTTTATGCAGCAATAGTTTGGGTTTATTTTTGCTGGTTTTGGAAGTACCCATAGACTGACATATTGGCATGTCCTCTAAATACAGTACAGGTTATACAGTAAAGATCTAACTGAGTGAGGTTCTACAAAGAAGGAGAAGTATCACAAATTCAGGAATTTTTGAGGGGTCTGTAAATCTGTATATTGTATGTATATTTGCAAAGTCTCTCTTTCCCTGCAAGAATTGAATCTTTATTTTCTATTTTTCTATTTTTTTCCTTTTTTTCCTACCTTCTTTCCTTAAAAAGCTGCTATAGACCATTTCCAGAGAGAAGGATACTGTGCTGGAATGACTTCAGAGGTGAACACCATGCTTCTATTTACAGAAATGTTTGAATCGAAAAAGTAACAGCAATGTACAAAGTCAGGCACATGTGCACATAACTGAATAGTAGTACTTGTTGACAGCTATGTCAGGGCATCATGCTCACTAAAAATGGTCTGGTTTGGTGCCAAATAGAATAGAACAGAATCGAATCACAGAATATCCTCTGTTGATTTCAACTAGAGACTCTGCTTGAAGTAAAAATGCATCCTCTGAAATATAATACCTGATTATTATCTTTACATAATAATTGGTTACTTGCCAACAAGAAAAGTAAAATCATTGCTTTCAATTCCAGCAGTAACTTTTACTCATGTTTATATGCCAAATCTACCACAGGTGAGTGGCAGTGTGTTGTGGTTTAAGCCCAGCCACAATTCAAAACCACAGAGCCACCCCCCACACTCCCCTTTCCTCCCCCCAGATCCCAGAGGGATGGGGGGGAGATTCAAAAGAATGTAACTCCCACGGGTTGAGATTAGAACAGTTCAGTAACTAAGGTATAACACAGACCACTGCTGCTGCCACCAATAATAGTAATGATAAGGGAAACAACAAGGGAAGAGAATACAACTGCTCATCATCCCATGACCGATATTAAGCTTGACCCAAGCAGTGAACCCACCCTTCCAGGTCCCTGCCCCTAGTTTTTACATCCTGGGCATGACGTGCTGTGGGATGAGGTATTCACCTCTTTGGCTAGTTTGGGTCAGGTGTCTTGTCTCTGCTTCCTCACAGCTTCCCTTCCTCCCTGGGAGAGCATGAGGCTCAGGAAGACCTTGGTCAGACTAGACATTACTGAGAAGCCACTAAAAACATCTGTGTTACCAGCTCTGTTCCCGGGCTGAAAGTCAAAAACACAGCACTGCACCAGCTACCAAGAAGGAGAAAGAGGGTTTAACCGCTTGGGTTGCTTAATTGCAGCACATTTCAAACTCGTGAATAACCTGGGCAATCGTGTCCATTCCTAAGTCCACC
>JAOEHX010016536.1:0-32212 GCA_025448015.1 Bolborhynchus lineola | reverse complement strand
TGGCTTTCTGGGCTGCAAACGCACACTGCCGGCTCATGTTCATTTTTCCATCGACCAACACCCCCAAGTCCTTCTCCCTAGGGCTGCTCTGAATCTCTTCTTTACCCACATGTAGCTGTGCCTTGGATTTCTCTAACCCAGGTCCATGTTTTTCCAAAACCATCTTTTTCTTATCTGCTGAATTCTAGTTCTAATCATACTTTCTGGGTAGCTTCCATAGTTAATTTCTACTTGTTGAAAAGAAGGCACTTTTTTTTTTGCAGCTTTTGAACAGAACACACTCTGTATCACCTGCTCGTTATGTGCTTTTTTTAATCCGTTCTTTTTCATTCTTTTTACTTTTTTTCAAATGCAGATGTTACCCTTCTTCATTATACCCATCTTTGGAGCTGAGGTTTACCTTATAGTCCAGTAGCCCTCAACTCAGCTCAGACTTCTGTTTTGTTTTTACACTGGTCTTTGTAATAGACGCTTTTTCCTAATTCTGACTTCTCAAATGAAATGCCAGCCCCGGATCCATGCTTATTCCACATGACACCTTGAAAATTAAGTGAATGAGAAGACCTCCTGAGGGCACACAATTGATCTAACTTCAGAGGAAGAATCCAGCCACATGTATAAGGTCTACAAGAAAATAAGTGTTGTTAACTGCTGTTACTAAGCAATAATTTGTACCCTTCTCTGTTTAATGTTTAACTATTTTGGTTTCTGCTGTAAAGATAAGAGTCTGGTTTACACATCCTGCCCCCAGCAGCTCCTAGCAGTTACTGGAGCAAGGGTTCTTTATTGAGTTTGGATAGGGGACCCTTCATATTCTGAGATGTGGAAGTCCAAAAGAAATTAAGTGCATAACCACAGCTGACAATGTTGTTCAGGATGATCTAATTTACTTTCTGTGGCATTTGTGCCTGTAAAGAACAGAATCTACACAGATGACACACAGCGAACAACCACAGCCACCACACACTCATCCCCATGTCTGCTTTTGACACCTACCAGACAGTTACAGAGGGGTATTGGGAGGCTCCTGTGGCTGTTCTAGAAGTGAACAAGGTGCTTGGTACCACTTGTGTTTCATTATTGTGTCAGAGTTTTGGAACAAATGGGATTTATTTTTGTAGGCAAATCATCAGATAAGAAGAAACAGTTGCACTCTATGCTTATACATATCTTGAGGTTTTGCTGGTTCTTGCTTGGAGTTGTCATACTGACATCATTGCAGTAAGCCATGGGCTCCTACAGCAGCTGCCAATTGGAAACAGAATGAACATATTCTTCAAATGGAGGAAGTTAACAACTGGCTTCTATTATTGTGTAATTAAGTTAAGGATCTGGTCTTGATCTTCAAAACCTTCAAAGTGTTTAGCTCAAACTGTTTCTGGGACTGTCTTTTCTTCCCTAGACATTGACCACTAGCATCACTGCTTCCTGAGTGAAGCACAGAAGCTTACTTGCTTAACTTGTTTTTCATAGCATAAATTATTCAGCAGACATGCAAAGCACAAAAAATAGGAAACAAACCAAACATATACAAGGCACTTAAATAGCCAGTAGACTGATAGTTTCTCAGGAGCAAGAGACAAGTCAAACTGGAATAAAAAAGTAAGATGTAAGCCACCCTGTGAGGGAATCTAATGCTATGTTTTAGATGTCTGTTTGTGCCTTACCTGGGTCTCTCCATATGGTGCACAGTAAAAGAAACTGTGCCTCCCCTCACATTTTTATACCCCCACTGCGACCATGTTGGTGTTCTGTTTACATCTTCCCCTGCTGATCCACTGCTCATTCACTTGCACACAAAATCATCTTTTCTATTTTTAGGTTCTCCGACTGTGAAGAGCAGTGGTGCATTGGTCATGTTCAGTTTCATTTATGTATTTCCTATTACTTATTAATGGTGCATAACACATGTATCTGTCATTTAGACAATTGGGTTTATACTCCATATTATCAAAATTACACTGTGAATTCTTAGCAGGCTTAGGATACTTCTATTTATGGGTGTTTTTTCAGTGCTAACTTGCTTTTGCTGCCTTTAAAAGTCAGGGAATTCTGTCACTGACTCCAATGGAAATGAGAGTGTTTCCCAAGTGAAATTTTCATCCTGTATTCTCAGACCACCTGTAGATTTTCTATTCTGACAATTATTTACATATGACACCAGATTTCACTGCTGTTTGAAATACTTATGGGAATGCATGTGTTCTTTTTAATTACATTATAAATGAAACCTCAGGAAAAACCCTGGAAACACAAGAAGGTATACTCTTAATGTTAAAACCTTAGAAGAATTTAGCAAACTGAGGTTGAACTGTCTTTTCTGCCTCAGTGACCCAATTACTGTTTCCCTTTTGAATACTAATAACCCAAATTTTTCTTCTATTATGTTGTTACAAGACCAAGCTTCAGTTTAAGATTTTAATTTTTTTAGGAAGCCAAAATCTTTCATATACAGCTAAAGAATGTTAAAAAATGCAGCTAGATTTCCAGTAACTGAGCACTTCTAATTTTTACTGACTTTAGTAAAAACTGTGTTAGCTTGGCACTTCTAAAAATCAGGCCAGCCTGCTAAGGTTCTTTAAATAAAATGAGGTAGTGACCTGGTTTTTGAAACTGTTGAGTGCAAACAAGTTTTAGTAAATCCAGAGCTTCTTCAGGTGCTTCATGAATTTGGATATTAAGCCAGTACATGCATAAAATCAGCAAGAACTTGCCAGAGTCCCCAGAAGTACCTAGGGATGTATTACGGTATTAATTTGGTCTCTTGGGTTCATCCCCTAACACTGGACATGATTTACGTATGTTGGTCCCAAAGTGACATTCTTAGGGTTTAACCACATCCTGAGCTTTCCTTGTAATTATTTTTTCTCAATGAACATTACAATATGCAGTAACATTTTGGTACAGAGAGCAATGACACATCCTGTACCAGAACAGATATGAGCACTGATAATAGAACAGAGAAGTCTTTGTTCATCTGTTTGAAAAACAACCAGCTACATTTTTAATCTCTTTCTTTGAAAAACTATTTTGTGTCCTATCTACAGTGTGTAAGGGAATAGACTTGGGTTTGTAGAAAAAAATCTACATTTTTCATATGTTCCTCCAGAATCTGGACAGATAAGTCCCTGTTCTTTAGCTCTTGCATACATGTGGGTCAGATCAAATGCCCACATATCATCTTGTAAAATTATTCTGCTAACAGAATGAGGATTTAGTAAATGTGGTGATTAATCACTGCCTTCCACTCCCCTGAAAAAAATATAATTGAAGTTTATTTCTTGCCCTTCTCAAATTACATTTCTAGTCATCTTGTTCTGAAAAATCCAGCACTGAAAATGTTCACTCCTCCTTCACCCTGGAAAGCCTTTCATGTTTTATGCATCTAAAAATAATTTTTATGCATCTTCCCCAGTTGCAAAATTTTTTTTTTTGTTGTTGTTGTTAAACTAACCTGTCCTATCTCCTCACATATTTTTTATTTTATAAAAAATAAAAAGACTTCTTTGGGACTGGACTTTTTGGCTAAAATCAAGGAAAATTAGCATGTTTTTCTTATAATATTTTATTATTCTGGCCTCTGGGCCACAGAAATGCCCCAAAGAGCTGTACTGACACATGCCATCTTCTGCATGGGTAGGCTGTTATATGTAGGGGGGTCAGATTCCCAAGTGACTTCTCTGCATTCTACCAGGACAGAGTAGCTACTCTATCTTAACAAGGGATATCTTAAAAAGAAATCTTCTGGTGCCCAGACTCCAGGTACAGAGTACCCCAGCTATACCACACATATTTAAGGCTGTCCTACATAGATCTGGTTTGACACTGGGGAAAGGGTCACCATTCTTTTCCTCTCTGCTTCCAATTTTCTTGTTTTGCAGCCCAGTATGTATGATTTTTTGTGACTACAGGTGAAAGATGAAGGGCTTTCTGTTGACCTGACGGTACAGGACGCGCCTTACCTTGAACTGATTTTTAGCTTGGTTTTGCTATGATAGCCATTGCCTAGCAGTCAGCTAGCTATCACCTTCATCTTTTTACTTGAGTTTTATTTTTTTGGTGATAACAAGTAGTTTTTCTCTGCGGATTGACCTGTCTGTGACTCCAGACTTAAGTGTGGCATGTGGAGCGTCGGTTCCTGCTCTTGTCCTCCCACCACCCATTGTGCTCTGACAGGGTTTGTCTGATTACATACTCCACTGTGTCGAGGAGTTTATTGTCTTGAAAATAGCCATTCTTGACAGGATTTTTTCTTTTCCATCTACAAACAGTTTAAATAGAATTGCTACTCATGACTTTGGTCTGGAGTAAAGAGGGGTGTGCAAGCACATCTCTCTCCTTGGTACTGCCATCACTTGCCCCATCCAAAAGATCTGGGCATTTAACCCCAGATTATAAATTCTCTTACAGGACTCAGGCACCTTAGATCTTTTGTAGATTAAGGCTGAAGAGATATTTTTGTTTAAATTGTAGCAAAGCAAAGAATTGCATAGACCAGCACCCCAACCTGCAGGCTATGATTTCTTCCCCTCTTGTGTAACATATTATTTGTGGTCTGGTTTATTCGGAGAGCACTGGTTTGAGCAGTAGGCCTTTGCACAACTTTGCTTTTAGAGGGAACGTTTCAAAATACATTTGTTCCTACTGTTTCAGAAGGACTTGCATTTTTCTTATGCTAGGAATAGTTGCTCAAAAAAGAAGAAAAACACTGTCAGGAAGCCAAAATCTTTGTTACTTTTAATATAACCTCCACCCCAAGTTATTCACACAGTTCTATTTCTGGGCAAAATTTTAAAGCCTTTACTATTTCAAAAGGAAAATACTGCAAATTTCTGCTAATGCATTATCTCTGTGAAAGGGAAGAGACTGGTAATAAGTAACCTTTCCCTTTTTCTTTTGCTTCAGAACATTTTAATTGTGTTCCAATTACTTCAACATATTTAATATACTTCCAATATGTATTTGTACAGTGTGCAGGCAAATGGTTTTCCAAAGTCTTATACAATATAGTGAGTCATAAATGATTGCTGTTCCCACTCCCCCCAATGGAGCGTGAGTCACAAAGTTGTAAAGTCTGTCTCCCCAGAGAGCTGAGTGAAATCCACCTGATTTCAGGCAGTCAGTACAAAGCTGATGGCTGAGTGGCATGTGGAGATCCCTTGGCTGAATGGTGCACGTCTGCCTACACATCTCTCACCTGCTGTGAAAAAGAGGCATATTGCAGCCTTTCAAGGTGTGCCATGTCCTAGTGATTTGCTGATCCCCGCACGTCCTGCAGCCACTGAAGGGAAGCTCTGTCTGCGTCTGTGCTCCAGCTGTGCACCCTGTCTCTGGGTTATGGGGGTGGATTTCTTAACCACTTTTCATCTGGCTCTGAAGCTTCCAAGTTTTTGGGCTGTGTAAGGGGACAGATTTCATTTTCACTCAGTACCTCTGCATGGCAGTCACCCCCAACAAATGCGTCATTGGGGTGGCAGCAGTCGCTGACTGGGTTTTGGCAAGTTGCTTGTAGCTGTGCACACACGAAGCCTCTACTGCCCACAAACACATGCTATGTGAAAAGAAGTCCCTTGAAATCAGATGCCTCAAGGTGGGTGGGATTTGCTTCCTTCCGTCCCTGGAAAATTTAAGCTAATTTCTTTTCACAAAGGAAGAAAAATTTCTGTGATTTGGTAGTGTGAAGAAAAATATGCCTTTGAATGCTCATTCAAGGATCAGTGTTAACCACGCCACAAGATGTTCTTCAGGCATAAAAGACTAATAAGTCTTTATCTTCTGTTGATAATGTGTACCAAAGTATTCTCAAGGAAGCTTTTTTACCTCTTAATGTACTCCATACAGGTTACTGTCAATAATTAACTTGAACAGTGTTCAACAGTCAGGCAACATCACAGCTATTCCTTCCTGAAGTTTCAAGGGTGCTGATATATCTTTATTAATTATGGTGATATATGGAAGTAAGGGGTTCTTCTTAGTTTTGATATTCCCAAACACCTCTATTTTACAGTTTTTAACAGCTGACATTTCCACTGTTTTTTGTGAAGACTGCCTTGCAGAAGCAGATTGACCAGATCTAGCAACGAATGAAGGATCAGGAAGGATAGCAAAATTTATCTTTTAAAATACTTTGTAATGTAAATCTAAACAATTTTCTTTCTGCATTTGAGTTCCTGACTTGCATCCCTTAATAATTTTAACAAAAAAGTACCTGCCAAAGATCAAAGCTGTATTCCTCTAAATACAAACCAAATAATCTTTCCAATTAAAATCAGTGTAAAAACTTCATTATACAAATATTTTAAGATTTGTATAAATGTCTTCAGAGAAGTAATTGTACTGATTTCAGCGTAGTCTTCATGCACTTCAAATGTGATTAAACTTACTTAGTTTTCTTAGTTTTAAGGTTAAATGTCTAGTCTAACCTATTTACCTCAGTTTTCTCTGCAGTCAATGGAGAGAGATAATCACCTCTGGAGGGGTGATTCACATTTCCTATCTTAGACTTCTGCCTCTTTCAACTGACAACAGAAGTGTACCCTTGACAACAGTGTTGATTAGATTCTTATCTCTTAGATCAGGTGAGATAAATCCTGTTCTTGGCCATCTTTGTGCACACAAATTTACAGGATTGGAGCTAAGTTGTTCAAACACCTAAAGTACCCATGGGAACTGATAGAGTAATTGATTTATTTAGAAGCTTTCCAAACCATGAGTACAAAACAAAGGAAAATAATCTTTTATGAAAAAAAAGGGAAAAACATACAAAATAATTTAGTATTAGTTCATTAATATTTAATGAACATGGTAACAGTAAAGAATAACAATGAGATATACCTGTAGTTCATAAATTATTAACAAAAACGACACTTAAAAGGTAAATTTGCTAAGTAGTGCTCCCAACGTAACCTTGACTTTTCAGCAGCTTCAGTTCATGGCTTTAGCCACATGTTTTAATACAGTGGGTCAGAATTCACGTCTGAGATATTCCTGCTTCTTTGTCCCCAGATTTCCCTTTCTGATGAGTCAGCTGGATCCCTTCAGGCAATGGATAGTGTGCAGACCAACAGGGTCACCAACCTTTCATGTATCAAGAGTCATGAAAATACAGTTTATTGCAGTCATGGTTTAAGCTCAGTCAGCCACGTAGACTCTCTCTCACTCCCCCCCTTGGTCCCCTCCCCTCTGGCTCCCAGAAAGATGAGGAGGAGAATCAAAAGAATATAACTCCCACTGGTTGAGATAAGAACAGCCCAGTAACTAAGGTACAACACAAACCACTACTGCTACCACCAATAATAATAATGATAAGGGAAGTAACATGGGAAGATAATTCAACTGCTCACTATCTGCCTACTGATACCTAGCCCAACCAAGCAGTGCTCTAACCCTTCCGGGCAACTGCCCCCAGTTTATATAGTGGGCATGACATGCTGTGGTATGGAATACCTCTTTGATCAGTTTGGGTCAGGTGTCCTGTCTCTGCTTCCTCCTGGCTTCCTCTCCTCCTTTGCAGAGCATGAGACTCAGAAAGTCCTTGGTCAGACTTAACATTTGAGCAGTAACTAAAACCATGGGTGTTATCAGCACTGTTCCCAGGCCAAAAGTCAAAAACACAGTGCTGCACCAACTACTAAGAAGGATAAAAAATGGCTGCTACTGCTGAACCCAGGACAGGTGGATCTGCTGCCAATTAGCATTTTTTTTTATAAAGAAGCCAGAAGAACAATTTAAAGGCCAAAATGATATGCTATCTTTATACACTTACTCAGTTTTGCATGGGGTAAAACTACCTATCCCCAACCAGAGAGAACTCTAGAGAACTTAGAAAAATATAAAATCAAAATATGTAGGGTTGTTTTTTTTTTTTAAAAATAAAAAATTCTTAATGTCAAATGAGTAATGGGAGAGGGAAAGGGAGCTTACCAGGCCATTAATTCTAGCAGTCTGATATATCAAAATCTGCCAAGAACAAGAAGTTAGTCTTGTTTATAGGAAGGAATTAATCTTGGGGCAAATGAAGTAAATGAAAGATTGTTTCAATGAATTCTTATAAGCAAGTGAATTTGCTTTTTTTACAGAGCACTGAATGCCTTCCTAAATTTTGTGTTTGACTGATCCATGAAGAAGAAGACCATTTTGTGAAAATTTTCTCATTATACAGACAGGAATAGAAGAATAAAACCACTTGAAAAATTTAAGGTTTTAATAAAGTCAGCAGGGAAACAAGGTTAAAGTTGAAAGTCACTCTTAAAATATCACCCACAAGAGACAGATTTCTTTTCGTCATCATCGCCAGAAGAACAGGGCCACCAAAGGCTTTGAGTCTGCTACATAGCTCCCATCAAACATTTTTCTATGGCCTTCTCTGTTTTTACACCCATTTAGGATAACAAATCAGGTGATGAGAAGAGAAAATTTCTGGGAAGTGAGATGAGAAAGTGGGCGTGGGTCAGTGGGGCTGAGAATTTGCAAACTCATGGTATGTTCAGAATGCAGCATCCTGATTCATGATTATTTTATATAATAGCCTGCAAAAATTATTTTTTTCAGTCCAGTTCTGAACTCTTTGTACCCCAATCTATTTACAGTGACACTTCTTTTCCTTCCTGTCTGAACATGCACATTATCCTGTTCACAGGAGCTCTCCTGTGGAGAAATAATGACAGAATGACCTTTCTTTATGCATCAGTAATTCTTTCTTCCTAACTTCTGTATGGTTATTACCCTAACCTGTTACACGCTGTTATATAGACAAGACTTCTAAATCATAGTTTTCTTCTCAAAAGAAGATCACTGATCACTTTTATTACTCTTTCACACACACTTAGCACAGGGCATGCCTGCTGTGCTGGTCTCTCCAAAGGCATGACTGGAATCCTTAAATAAGGTTTATTTGTTAAAATATATCCTTACTGCTAGTAGATAGTAACTACTTAGTGCTAGTTGAGATAGCATGTATGTAGTATGAAAACCTGAGATCTAGATAACTCAATTTAACTCTTCTGTTTGAATCTTAACAGAGCTGAGGTTGCAGTTAAGTTGGGAAGGCAAAGATATGTGTGTTATGCACACAATATCTGAAGGGGACCTATAAGGACGCTGGGGAGGGACTCATCATTAGGGAATGTAGCGAGAGGACAAGGGGTAATGGGTTTAAACTTAAACAAGGGAAGTTTAGATTGGATATAAGGAAGAAATATCCTTCTTATCCTTACAGTAAAGAACCTTACTGTAAGGGTGGTGAGGCACTGGAATGGGTTGCCCAGGGAAGTTGTGAACGTTTCATCCCTGGCAGTGTTCAAAGCCAGGTTGGACAGAGCCTTGGGTGACATGGCTTAGTGGGTTGGAAGTAGATGATCTTAAGGTCCTTTCTAACCCTAACTATTCTATGATTCTGTATACACACAAAGTCTCTTCTGTATTTCTTGTAACAAAATCCACTGAATTCCTGCATGGCTTCTGGACCATGTGTTTGTGGTGTCCAAAACACATTGATTTAGATATGGTTTGCTAATATCACAAGGATTACATCTCTCTGGATGTCAATGCTGAAACTTTTTCATGTCAATAGGACTCAGGGACAGGCATATTATTTCAAAAGAGGTATATTTTATTTACAGCATTTTTTGTTTCTGCTACTGCATTTGCTCAAGTGTTGTGGTCTATGAACAGTTTTTATTGTTCTCACTTTGGGCCGCAGATATGATAGCTAGTCTTTTACTTCCTCTCTGATCCAAATTGACAGACAGTAATCACTGTTCATGAGTGATTATAGCAGCATTTTATGGGAAAGAGAAGTAGCATTGTTGGTAGGAAATCATCTTTGAGCTTAAAACAAAAGGCTCTATTTCAACAAATATTAGCTGAAAACTTGGTTGGATTTACAAGTTCCAAATAGAAAAGCCAGAACACAATTCTAGTCTAAAATTTTAATTGTATAGTATAACAATAATAGATTAATATCTAGAACTGTCTTCTTGAGGGTCCTACTTATAGTCACTTCAGGACAATTATATCTACACAGACATTGTCACCAATTGCAGTTTACAACTTCATCAAGGGGGTAGTAGAAAGAAAGGTGCTGATCTACTCCTTCTGGCAAACAGCAATAGGACACAAGGAAATAGAATGAAGCTACATCAGGATAAGTTCAGATTTGATATTAGGAAAAGGCTCTGCACTGAGACTGTGCTCAGTCACTGGAACAGGCTCCGCAGGGAAAGTGATCACAGTGTCAAACCTCTCAGAGTTCAAGGAGTGTCTGGATGACACTCTTAGTGATATGGTTTAGTTTTGGTTGGTTCTACAAGGAGTAAGGGGTCAGACTTAATGATCTTTATAGATACCTTCCAACTTGAAATATTCTATGATTCTGTGATGATATGATTCTGCCATTTTTCATTCTCCACATGTCCTTGTAGGCTGCTAGTCTATTGCTCCTGTGTTGTATCTGCTACATGCAGCGTTTTGGAATATCCTGTGGCTTTTCAGATGGCACTCAACATCTATAGACATGGTTATTATATCCAACCTGGCAGTTTCAAACTTCACTTTTTCTTCTGATTCCATAACATTTGTTGTGTCAACAATCCAGATGGAAGGAAGGAAATAAGTGACATGATGTATCCTAAAGCTGTAAGGGAAAACAAATGCAGCTGAGTGCTTTATCTACTTGTCTGTTATAAAACTCTTTTTTTTCTCTTTTTTTTTTTTTTTTTCCCTTGAAGTACCCATGCTATAACCTGTGCTGAACACAAAAATAGTTTTCTATTCACACCCATTGTGTGCAGACCTAACCTACTTTTCTAGGATGTCTAGGGACATAGACAGAATGTGAGTCAGTAAGACAATGAGATTCATCTGTCTTTCCACTCTAGATCCCAGTTTTTTCCCTATTGATAATAAAGAAGAACCTAAATACTTTTGATGTGTAAGTTGACAGTATAGATGTCTGAATTTAGCTCTTTCTAAATACTAGGTGAGTTCAGGTTATAACTCAGTGCCTGAGTAGGCAGCAGTGAATTTTGATGCATGGGATCGGCATTTGGCTTAGAAGTTGATAATCAGGGCAAACAAGTTGCTGATTTAGGCATCTCCAGAATTAAGCTATTGTTAAAGGGATCTTTCTAGATCCTTTTCCTGGACCCAGAACTTAATTTTTACCTAAATCTCATTTTCAATCCGAACCTATATAGTCTTGCACTTGTTGAAGTTCTATCTTGCTTCATCTGAGATCATAACAAATGACATGTATACTGGAAATCATACTTATGGCCTTGTCCATTTCTGTAAATTGGAGCTTAATTGTACTGACATGGATAGAAGTACTGTCACTTTAACCAGTTATAAGGCAGTGTAGCTGTACATAAACTGACCAAATATTTGCTGATTTCCATCAGCAAAAGATCTATCATGCTAAATTTATTTAAAGTTTAGAGAGTTGCACTGAATCGGTAGCTTTAATCTGGTAATTGCTCTGATTTGTATGATGTGTAGAAGCTTTCAGTATACTTAACAACAATTAAAATGCAATATAATCCTAGATTTTTTTTTTTTTTTTTTTTTGCAAATGCACAAGAGATGCAGAACTCTTGTTTGTCTCTTTAAAAAAACAAAGTATTTATCACTGGTTCTGGAATGTAAGCTAGTTGTTATTGGCTTATATCTGCTGAAGAAAATCAAAGTTTCATTTCATACATTAAGCAGGGTGAATCAGATTGCATATGACACCTCTCTTCTGTGACAAATGGTTTTGTAAAGTATTTCTTGCACAACATAATGGTAATTTGTCTACTTGGTGGCTGCAACAAATGCATTACATTTTTGTTTAATGGTTATAATTCATCATTTCAATACAAGAAATTCTTTATTTCTCAACAGGGTATAAATAGGATGTCAACATTAAAGTTACATTTGTTTCCCAAAAGCAATACTACTAATTCATTCTTGTGTCTTCCACAAGTACAAGCCTGGCTGTGACTGTGGGACTGCATTTTTAAGAATAGTAAAAAATTATACTGAAGAAAAAACTATGCTGCATGAATGCTCTATGCTCATTTGAGCAGGTGTCACACTATGTGGAGATGTGATAGGGCACATTTATTTTTAAGTCTATTTGAGACATCTACATTTGTTATATGGTCTTAGAGAATATCTATATAAGTAAATCTAAATGATTATATCTCTTTTTCCCCACACAACTTTTTACAAAGTTTTGCTTGCCCACGTCAGCTTAAAAAAACCTCAAACTTACCTTCTTTAGACTTTTTAAAATACAATAGTTCAACCAGAGAGAAAAATATTCTCATATTACATGAAATATCTGCAATAGAAAGACTCAGTAGCAATATTTAAGATAGAGAGATATATCCGTTCTCGTCCCCAAAATCAGGGCTTTTCTGTGATGAGCATGTAAGAAATATTTTCAATATAATCTACTATATGAAACAAATGTACAATAATCATTATTATTAATCTCACTTCATGTTACTCCAAGATATTCTCAGCTGGATTTTAAGATCTCAACAGGCTTAGCACAGCAGTGGTCATTTTTACATGAGTGAATAGGTAATTAAGAGTTACAGAATTCTAAATAGGATTTCTTCTAGATTAGAAAATAAGTAGGTTTAGTATTTCTTCAGATGCAGCTTATGTCTTTAATCTTAAGGACAGAAATTTAGATTTTCCTCATGTGCTTGTGTAGGATATAACAGACTAGACTGTTTCAGTTGGAAGGCACCCACAGCGGTCATCCAACTGCCAGACCAGCTCAGGACTGGCCAAACTGGGCAAAACCAGAGTCCTAAACCAGAGTCTGCTCCACATAGGACGTTACTTCCAGCTCCTTCACCAGCTTTGTTGCCCTCCTCTGGATGCATCCTAAAGTTGTGGGGCCCTACACACAGTACTCGAGGTGAGGCTGCACTAACAATAACTATAGCAGGAGAATCATCTCTTTTGACCAGCTACTTATGCTGTGTTTGATGCATCCCAGGATGTGTTTTGCCCCTGTCCTGGTTTTACCTCAGCTGAGAGCTAAAGAGCATGCAGCTGCTCCTCCTACCCCCAACCCCCCCTCCCCACACTTTGGATAAGGAGGAAAATAAGAAGTAGGAAAATAAAAGGTAAACCCCATGAGTGGAGATAAGAAAAAATTAATAATTGAAATTAATAATAATAATAAAAGATGATTGTATTGAAGAGGGATACTACAAAAAAGAGAGTGAGGAATAAGACCCAATAAACACAAATGATGCACATGCAGTTTCTCACCACCTGCTGAACAAAATCCAGCCCGACTCAAGCAGCGATCCAGGTAACTCCCTCCTGTTTATATACCGAGCATGAGGTGCTGTGATATGGAATACCCCTTTGAATAGTTTGGGTTAGCTGCCATGGCTGTACTCTCTTTTGGATTCTGGTACGTAAGAAATTATCTTCAACAAATTTCAAGAATTTTCCAGTCTTCCTCATCACAACAGTATGATATTCAAAGTTGATGCCTGGGATGTTGAAATGTCCAGTAGGGAAAAGGGGTACTGATCCAGCGATGTCTCCTGATTGCTGAGATGGTCAAGAGCCCCTGGTTGTTTGTCTCAACACTATCTCACCATCGCTTGGGCAGATGGCTGGGGACAGAGCAGGGATCCTGCTCCGGGAAGGTGGGGGATGCTCCCCTGTGCTGTCTGCCCTGAGGCTGTGAAGATCACCTGCTTGGCAATAAACTGCCTGGAGACAGCAACAGACCCTGCGGTGCCTGCCAGTGCACTGAGTGAACAGAGTCTGGGACTCACCAGAAACCCTGTGGATGAGCCTCACCTGGGGGAGGGCTCCAAGAAAGCCTGGCACTATAAACAGGCAAAACCTACATCCTGCAGCCGTGTGTGCACATCCCGCCACCCTCAACCATAGTGGGGACAATGACTACAAGGACCACAGGTGAAAGATTTCCACTCACTGATGGACATATTGCTGGATCCATGGGTTGGTGAGCCTATTTCTTTGTTTTCTGTTCTTTATTTCTTTTCCCCTTCTACTTTGTATCTTTTATATATATATATTCTCTTATATGTTTTTGTTCTTCCTGACACAGTTAGGGAAGTTTACAATGAAATTAAATGTTTCATTTTTCAATCTCTGAAAAGCCTCTGGTTTCTTCCGTGAACCTTGCAGGGTGTGATAAAAAAACAGATCCCCCAGATCCTCCAAGTGCGACAGGACAGTTGCCTATAGAATAATTCATCCTGGCTGGGTGATTGGTACTAGCCACCCACAATGACATCTGCTTTGCTTTCCATTCCCCTAATTCTCACCCAGAGGTTGTCAACCAGATAATCACTAATTGTAAGAGTTGTACAGTCAAACATCTCCCTTACATACAGTGCGACTCCTCCACCTTACCTGCCCTGCCTGTTGTGTAAAAACTGTATAAAAGTGCTCTGCTACAAACAGAATGAATATTTTTTTCATATTAGGATTTTTTTTTTCATAAATCTAAAATTATTGCTTCTCCACAGGTGGCTTTTTTATATTAATAAGATTTAGTTTATTTGGAAAGAAAAGGGAGGTTATTTTAAAGGAGTATGCTTTCTAGTCTGATTCTCCCCTCCCTTCCCTTATGCTGGGCCCTCATAAATTTTACTCTTCCTTCCCACAAAGCAAACAAAGGAACATTATTAGCTTCTTATTAATTGTTTAGTAAAGTTTTTTATAGATGTTTATGAAAATAATGTGCAACATAATTTGATTCTGAAAATAAATATATGCTTAGCTTCATGGCAGGATGGACATAGAATCACAGAATCACAGAATCATAGATTCAGTCTTACAATGAATATTATTTAGAGTTTCAGGTAGTGTATCAAAAATATCATAACAGCATGATACAAAATGCTAATCTGATATAAATGTACTCTGCTAGTTAAAATCCTTTTGGATATTTATGGTGGATTATCACCATACTGTCAGGCTTTATGAAAAATCAAATATTGTTTGTACATCACTTTTTAACTTTATGCTAATCAGGTGTAGTCTGTCCTCCTACAGTTGACATAAAGAGAGCAATTTTTTTTTTGTTGTATTAAAGTCCAGCTATTTCAAGAGAAACATTGTATGGATCAAAGGCGTTTATGTGATGAATGCTTTTTTGATGTAGCAATTCAACAGATGTAGGATTAGCAATCATAAAACAGATTTGAAGCAACCTCTGCTCCTTGAAATCAGTAAACTAACCTTAATCTAGCACACTGTATTAGCATATGTTTCTCTGGAATTAAAGTTTAATATGCAGCAACCAGTGTCAGGGGCACTATAATTTCACATAGCAACTAATCTAAGATTGGCAATGGCATTGTATAAAACTGCTGAATATATCAAACAAGAAAACGTATAACAGTTTCGTGTATAATTCTTGATTCTTTCTTTTTTTTTGCAGGGAGAAAAACTAAAAAAATCTATTGCACATGGTTAAGAAAGAAAGGAAAAGTTCTTTAAGGGAAATAAGCAATAATTTTCTCCTAATAGTGCCTGTCATCCCAGCTGAAGCAGAGATACTTTCCAAAGATGCTTCCTCTACTTTTATAATTGCAACTCAGTTTAAAAATCAGAAATGTTAGGTTTATGATTAAAAATAATAAAAAAAAAAAAACCCAAACTTTTGATTAAATTGAATTGAAACTGAGTGGAGAAAAAAAATATCATTTTATAGCATCAAAGCAACTGGTTAATGAAATTAATATTGGATCTGAAATTCTGCTTTGTTATGATGGAAATAACATGAAAATTATCAGGAAAAAAAAAGGATAGCAATGGAGAGTGAATGAAAACTTGTAGCTCCCTACAGGGGTAAAATTAGAGAGCACTGATACACTGCTAGCTGCAAAGCAAGCTAAGATGCTTAACGTTTAGTTAGAAAGTATAGATGAATTCCAAATCAAAAAGGGGTATTTGGAGAGGAGGAAGGGAGAAATAAGTTAACGGAATGTGAATGTGTAAATCAAGAGAGGTACTATCTGTTGGTTAACAGAATTGGTTACCAGATTTAAATTAGCAGAAAACAATTAATATTCAAAATTTCCTCCTGGCCAACTATATATCTTTTAAATTAAGGGCAATATTAGGAATACTGTTTAATATCTTCCCTTGAAGCAAGTATTTTACCATGTCTTTTTGGACAACACTTTGGAATTGATTTATATTGATAATCTTCTGGGGACTGAATAGGGATATATGCTCTTATGCCATATATAGCAAATTAAGTTCTCTTAGGATAGCAAAGTTGGTATTTTTATATAACACTTCTTATGATATTTCTTTTGCAGGTGGAATGAGATTTGAATTTAAGAAATAAAAATATTTTTCTTTATTCTTTTCTAAGTGTCTGAATTCTTCCAGCTCCTTAATTTGCAAGGGCTACAAATACATTTTTATTTCAGATGGCTCTGCAGAATTATATAGGGAGGTAGCCTCAGTAGGCAAGGTCTTGCCAGCATCCATGCTGTAGCTCCTTTGGGGCATCACAATGCATAATGCAAAATGAAAAATAGGAAACTGGAAAGGGATAACAGTTTTTAAAGCTGAATGCATGTTATTGCTTTCCATGGTCAAAGTCAATTTTCATGTCTCTGAAAAATGAGAAGGTTTTTAAGTTACCATTATGTTTTTAAGTTACCAATATAACAAGATAGTGTCACTGATACTTATAAATGATTATGCAAAGCGAATGAGAATGCATGCACACAGAGGTAATATGTAACTTTTATTTTTTAGATAGGCAATGGTACACTATATTATCTGTTCCTCAGTCATGAAAAAAGCTGTTTATGAGATATATAGGTCAATCCACGTGAATCTAAATATTTTTTGCATTTTAACTATACTGTGATTCACTTTAGCATGAGACTGTTGCCAATTAGTTCTCTTGCATGTGCAAAATAACTTGTGGAAATATTTAGGAGCTATTTTACTTGTGTACACTGTGTAGAACTTTAATTATAACAAACCCAAATGCAGAGTAATCAAAGAAGTTACATGAAGCTTCGACATGTAAACAAATTCTACAAATTTTCTTTTTCAGTAAAGAAAAAATCTGACATCTCAGAATTTTTAGAGTTGAAATGAATCTCCTCAGTTGTGTACTGTAGATTTGAAAGGTCATGGGATCATATACTTTTGAAAGTGTACGGTGTTACTAAATACAGAAAAGTTGTTTCTGTTCAGTTTAATACACATTAATTATTTCAGAACCATAGCTCAGTGACCTGAGGCAGCACAATGTTATGTCTGGGGTAAATTGTGTCTTTTAGAGGAGGAAAAGTGTCTAGCAGAGTTTCAAGTACAGAAAAATTTACTTTCTGTTTCCTAAATTAGCAGAATCCAGCGCTGATAAATACGGTGTTCTGTAGCTCTGTTATTTCTATGCATGAGATACAAATAATATTTACACAGATTATATAATATCTTACATATAAGTGAAGTCATTAAGAGAAAGTCTTTCTCCACTGCCTTCTTTCTTCTTATTCTGGGATTTGCCAGTTTATGTGGAATAGAGACTTGTACCATTGTTAGTTGTCTGCCTTCTCTGCTCAGAGCCAGTGTTGAATAGTCTGCTGAATGGGATCCAAAACATCCAGCAAGATATAAAATTGTTGTTTGTAAGTAGTCAATGGGCTGTCTGACTGGTATGGGCAAGTTCTGTAATTTCACCCCTCTTCATTTCCTCTATATTTTGCTGATGTTTGTGAGAATTTCTTCATTGACTATTTTTTCAAAGATTAGATATTTGTGTTGTGATAGTCAGAGAGGTGTTCATGCTGCCATCCCTATCTGAGAAACAGGAGACCCCAGGTGAAGTTCATGTTCAGGTTCAGTAGGCTGAAAGTCAATATCTTGCTTTCTATGCTTACTTGGATGGGGGAATTGGGAATTAATTCTTCCTTTTGAAACTGGCACTATACACACACACAATCCATGCAAAAACATGATTAACATGGTGAAAAATAATGTGTAGAAATAAAAATGTATTCTTTAGGAATAGGTTGGTTTATTTTCTGCACAGTATTTCATATCACATTTGTATTTAATAACTCAGTACTTGAAGATATACCATGGAGATAAGGAGTTTCTTCTGAATATGAGGAAGCAAATGAATAATTCCAATGATGGAAATATAAAGCAATGAAATATTGCCTGGGGAATCTAAGTGGCCTTAATAAACAAATTCAGAGTAATAAAATACTTTGTAGTTTGAAAAGGTGAAAGTTGTTCAGGGAAACACATTCTGAAAGTAAAGTGAGAGTGGGTTTTTTTTTTTGGTTTGTTTGTTTCTTCCTTGCTTCAAACAATAGTGATAGTATGGAACTATTTTTCTGCTAATGCAAAAAATTATCTTCCTTGCATTTGGGTTGCATCCAATTTAAATATCTACTTCTTCAAGTGGATGTGTGGACAAATTTATGCTAGATGGACTTCTTCAAAATGGACATGTGCTTATGATTAGTGTTCTGATAGAACAAATGGAAAGTCTTTCAATGATAAAACATTAATTAGAGGCTCTGTTTAAGAGCCATGCTAAAGCACAAGCACAGAATAATGGGGATATGAATGAAAATTCTACAATAAATTCCAGCTAAATTTAACAGCTAAACTTGAAAAAGATAATTATCTTTCTAGAGGCTCTTTCCAGCCTATCTGTTCTATTTCAGTGTACAGAGGGGGAAAAAAAAAGAAGATTTTTAAGGTGTTTGAAGTCAGATGTCAAACCCAAAATTATGGGCCCTGACTGCTGTCATGTCAGGTATGAGAGTGGTTTTCCTAATCTGTTGTGAAAATTTATTATGTTCTTGGCAAAAGCCTACCAGTTTGGTTACACCAGTGAAGCAAGGGGAGAATGCTTAATTTTCAGCTTTCTTGGGGTTGATTTCTTATAATGAATATATTGACTTTGCCAATGAAAAATGTGACTCCTATGAGCATATACCAAGAGGTAAATGGTATTTAAAATACACTTGTGTAGCAGGCAACAAAATTCAGGAGTCTAATAGCTGCCTAAACTATAAATACATTTTGGAAAAACATCCAAATTCACTAATATTAGAGCAAGACAATCACAAACTCTAGGAGAGAATTTGTGCCTTCAGGCAGTTTTATAATTTCAGATTTCCACTCAAGGATCATAGATGTTCTAATGTAATATCTCCATACCTTAAAAAGATATAATTCAAATAAACTGCTAAGGATAGCTTTTCTACCCTTCGCCTAATAAGTGTACTGAAGCCACTGAAAAATAAAAGAATGTACAGACAAGAAGCTAATCATAATTTTTCTTGGAGTGTAAGTAGCCCATCATGTCCAGTTAAACAATCACCATCTTCTATTGTCAACTTTCTTACTTCAATCTAGCAAGAAGATGAAAGTATTTATTTTCAGTCCACAGTACTTCAACATCCATAAAAATATCTGCAGCTCTTACTACACCTTTACTCCCTCAGCTTTGCTCAGTACAACATTTAGTTTGTTTACACAGGCGCTGGCAAGGTCCTTTTGCTGCATGGGTTTTTTTTTAAGACTCATTTGCAGAAAACTAAATTGAATATTATAGACAGAACTAATTTGCTAGAAAAATATAAATCACAATTCTTAGAACATAGGTAAAGCAGAAGCAGCTGCACAGTTTTATATGATTTCAGCCTACTGCCAGACCTGATTGCATAGTGGTTATAAAAGGAGTATATTACAAACTGGTCATAGTGATATGCTGACCAACTGAAAGGTGTCATGTGTGTGGGGGTTTCTATTTCTCCCTAAATTATAAGGATGATAATGTAATGTGCTGCTCCATTTTTGGTAGATTTATCTTGCACAATGCTTCTTTAGACACAATTGCATGAAGTCACCCAAAGAAAATACTTTTCTAAGATGAATTACAAGAGAGCTTCAATTTCAGTAGTGATTTTTTTCATAGACTGTGTATTTTTCAAACCTTTGAAAGATAATGCTGTAGTTGGTAAAGACAGTGCTGAAATGCTTCATGCTGTGACTTGTTCCATTTACCACAAGCTTCCTTCCTGCTACCCCTAGGTTATTCAGGCATTTCCTCCGTGTCTCTGTAAAGTCGTATAGTATCATTACAAACAGATTTTAAGTCTTCACTGCTTTTACACTCTTGTGGGAATGGTTTCACTAAGACATACTGGAAGTCCATTCAGGCCATATTTTCTTGGTCAGCAATAGTGGTGTCTAGGGAAAGTACATGAGAAAGGGCTGATACACAGTGATAGATCCATCAGTAAATTCTCCCAGCTTCTCAAAATCCAATTTGTATGGATTCTATAGGCAGCATGATTGTGCCTGTTAAGCTCTGAGAGATCTTTCTTTCATGAATCTTGCTTATCTGATAGTACGTTTGCTCTCAGATGACATGTCAACTTTTGGCATGGTCTCTGTAAACTGCAAGTCTTTTGATACACACTCAAAACTGCAAGAAGAGTGGGGCTGAATACTTAAATTGGAAATTTGGATTAGCCAGTGAAATATTGCCTATTTATGTGATGCTTTTCTGTGGTGTCAGAAGACTCTGTTTTGGAGATTTTGTCTTCCTGATGAATGTCTGGGTGAACCAGGTCCCAAGGAAGGTGGGTGCTTGTCCAGATCTTTTAGAAAATCTTCCATATTGACGAATTAAATATTATTCGTCTAATATTCGATAGACAGCTAGGCCCCTTAGAATGACTTCATCTCAGGTGTCATAAGGTATCAGGGGAATTACAGAAGTTTGTAATGTGCCAAAAAGCTGCATGGTACTCTGCTAGGTAGAAGACTAAATGGTAGATCATTCTCATTGCATTTTCTATATTTTTTGTAATTAGTTTCACTAGTAATCAATATGGATTCAAGGGAGGCTGAAACTGAAAAATTAATTTTGATGAATTTTTTTTTTTAACAGGTAAGGATCCGTGCTTTAAAGAGCTACTGAAAGGACTGGAGAAGCCCACGTGACTGTAAAAAAAATTGCCTTAGAACTTTGTGGTAGGACTGAACAGAGAAATGGGGTTCCTTTAATATTACGGCTTAGGAAAGTTAAAGATTTGCCAAACCTGAATGGGAAAATACACAATATTGTTCTTCATACAGTGTGTTGTTCAGCATCTGAACAGAGTGAGACAAGGAGCTAGGAACAAATCAGTGGAATAGTACTTCTTCCTCTCATGATTTTCCGAATGGCTAAATCTGGATTTATGCTTCATAGAAAGATATTTCATTTTCCAAAACCACCTTTTTAGGCAAACTCCTGCATGTATGATCACAGAAATCTGTAGAAGGCATTTGCATAATGCATATAAAAAGCTTAATGAATCTTTGAATTTATAAAACCTATACAAAAATTTTTCAACATTTGACTACAAAAAAAAAAGTGTCAAAAATATTTTGAGAATACTGATAGATTATAAAGAGACAGCAGATAAAATCACCTTGTATTCTCTAACCTGATTTTCTGAGGCTTACTTTTAATCCCATGTAGTTATGTTAGAGAAAATGTACGATATTGAGTAAGATTTAAAATTTGCTTAAGAAACCTTAGCTTTATGAGGAGAAATTTCAGGATCTCTTTTCTGTTTATTGCAGGTCTGTAGCCACTTATGCCCAAAGCCATTAAAATATCAAAATATTTTGATAGTATCTCATTACTTTACAACTGAAAGGTGAACTGTCCATTGACTTTTCAAGGCAGTGAAATTTTGTTGCGAGTATTTGGAAAAGTATTAAAGTATATGAAAGTGTAGTAAAATCAGATGTTTTGATCTTTGAAACTCTATCCTTGTTTCTAGTTATCAAGACCAACATCAACTTTAGGAAACACTGTTATGTCTTCACAATACCCACAGTAAAATAAAAATTATTATTTGCTTTTTAGTAGTTGCCCAGATCATTTATCACGTGATACAACAGAAAAGACTATCTATAATTCAGTACTTTGTCATAAAGTCTCTGTAATGAAAGTTGTACATTTCTGTGTCTTTCAAAAAGAGCCTTGCAATTGGCAAATGTTTGAATATTTGGAAACGTTGAGGTATGGTCTCACTAATGTTTTTGGCTTGATGAGCACATATTGAAAGGAAGTTTAAGATGCTCTGTGTATTACAAGGTGTTGTATATTGCATTTTGTGCCTCTTATTAGCATTTGTAAGTTTTTCAGGAAGGATAAATAAGAGATATTTTCAGTGATTTTGACTTATGTATGTATTCACACTGTACTAGAATTCTGATCTTCTGCAGACAGTGTTAGCTTTATTACCCAATGTATTCCCTTTTATGACAAATCATTGGAAGTAATTTGTCATCAAAAATGTTGTTCTTATGTAAAAACACATGGCAAAGCAAAAGCCTTTCAGAAAGAATTCATGTGCATTACATTTTAATTATCATACCGGACAAAAAACATGATTCTAGAAAACAAAATGTGCCTGAAATTTAAACAAATGCTAACTCTTCAGAAAATCATATTATTTACTGAAAAATAAAACCTGACAAAACTCATGACAAAAAATATGAAATAAATTATTTGGTACATTTTTTTGCATGCATCAAGAATCCCATCTTAGAAAAGTATAATGTTCTATCTTCAGAAAATGTGTTTCTCTATTTAAAGCTTAAGGAATTGTTCCCATTTTAATTTCAGTCATGGAAATAATAATTTTCTTACTTGAACAGGAAATTTGTCTGCTAGATTATTGATTCTTTAGAGGCTGAGCTTCAGACTCAAACTTAATTCACCTATGCAAATAGTCATAATTTTTTTGAAAGCTGTATTGAAAAGTGTTTAAAAAAGAATTTTGTTATAAATAGTCCCCCTTGATTTAGCCAACATTGACTTGTTCTGGTTTATACTCTCTAATAGCTAGTGTTGGTCAAAGCCACTGCTTATGGAAAATTTACATGGTCAAGCAAAGATCATGCTTCATATCAGATGTATTATTGGTGGGCAAATCTCTGCTATTCTTTTTTCTTCCTTCTAGCTATGGAATTTATATTTAATATGCTTTCCCAGTGTCTGGGCATATCCTTCTTTAACCATCCAAGGGCTGTGGTTCTGTTCTGCTTAAAAAAACCAAAGCAGAACAGAAGGTTTACCGTCATGAATATGCCTCAAAACCAGAGTTAATATTCCTCTGTCACCTTGTGTTATGGTCACATCTAGTTATCACAGAACACAGAAGCAATATTTTGAATACTTTGCAGAGGGGTTACTTTGGACTGTCTGCTGGTCTCAAGGGTAGCTAAGGAAAAAGATTCCTTTCTTCATTTCTATTCCATGTTTTTCAGTACCTATGCCATTTAAAACTAGACTGCTTTAGCACCTGTCCATTCTGGAGTTACAGTTGGTCTCACATGCCAAAGCATTTAGAGCTTTGTCTTATCTACAGTCTTCTATTTGCTTCCATGTGCAACCAGTGCTTTGGCTTGATATGCCAAGAATTCCAGGCTTTCTCATGATGTACCTCTCCAATGGTACTTCGGGAGTGTTGAAAAGTATCTGTCACTCTCCTTGATCATACTTTACAGTCTGAAAAAATTGGCAGTGGATTTCGGAGCATTTGTTCTGAAGCATATTTTGTTCTGAAGCTTATTTCGTTCTGGGATTTGGTTTGTTTTGAGAATATGTAACTGAATAATAAGAAATTGTGCCAGGCCGAATTGAACTTGGTGCTTGTTTTTTCATTTTCTCTATGATCTGAAGTCTACCACTTACCGTGTTTTGGGGAAGGATAATTCTTCAGTTCTTTCTTTTGTGAACTTTTGAAGCAGAACAGAAGTGAAGCTAGTGGTGTAAGAGTATGGGCAGATTGAATGGCATTTGCAAAAGTGATTCCAGAGTCATAATGTCCTCCTCCCCTCTCCACAAGCTTTATCTTCCAGTAGACTCAAAAACAGCAACAAGAAGAAATGTGTGTGTTTGCTTCGCTTGGCAAAAAAAAATTAGTGTTCTGAATCAAGAGTTGAAGAAAGAGATAGGCAGTGAGATCTATTTCTATATAAAATATCAAGAAGGATCTTAAGCTGAGAAACAGTAAATTGAACCTTTTGTTATTAGGTCCCTTGTATTCCTCATGTCTGAAAGTTTCTTATGGGAGTTTCAGCTTGTTTTCATTCAGCTTTACAAGCAGTTCCTGAAGTCAGGTTGCAAAAAATTCAAGGAAAGATGAATATTTTAAAAAGTTACTCAACAAAAAAGGTTTTATTTTAGAAAGTTACTATTCCTAACTTCTAGTGAAATCTAATTCAAGAATATCTTCATTAAACAGGTCCATCTGGAAAGGCAACTATTGTTCACTCCCTGAGGAAAATACAAAAAGTATTACATACGCAACCATCATGCTTATCAAGTTTACAGCTCTTTTAACAATTACATAAATATTTGAGGAAGGTCATTATAGTTAAAACGAATCATTGTAATTGTCACTGACAGTATCTTCTGCTGTTAAATAAATATTGTATTTTTTGTATAAAGTTGGTAATTTTGAGGTATTCCCGAATAGCAGACTATGCTGCAACATAGTACTTTTTACAATGAATAAATAGTAACAGTCACATAGAAGCACAGAAACATGGAAAAATAAAATTTTAGTCAGTCTGTAAGACAGATACGTTTTCTGAGTATATTTGGTTGTACTATATCCATTATAATATTATTTCTTTAATTTGTTCTGGGTAAAATATAAAATGGAATATTATTTCCTTCCAGAAACAAAGAGTTGTGATAAACTTGCTTCCTTTAAGGGAATTTTGGTGAGCTCCTCTCTATTCAAGATTGTGTATGTGCTTCTTTTTAGGTGAATGTCCAATATTTATTTAAACTAACAATGTCCTAAAATGTGTTGCCCAACATGAAGTGCTCACTGAACCCATAAGTAACATTTTGCAACTGGAACTCCAAGTAAAGAATGTCTTAAAAATCTCCCTTTCTCATGTTGAAAATCACCAGGTTTACTTTTAACAGTGTCTGCAGATAGTACAGAAAAAAAAATTTCCAAAAGAGGGGTATTTTGAAAAGCATAAAGCAGTGCAATCATAAGACTAGAGTGGGCTTCAAAAGGTCATTTTATTCATTGCGCTTACCCAAAGCGAGATTTTGATACTTTTATCATTGTCAAAAACCACTTCTTTTAGCTTGTAGCTGAAGGTACTCAGTGATGAAGGTATTAATAACAGATGAATACCTTGCCTTAATAACAAATTCAGGCAATTCAGAATTATAAATAGCTGGATAGTGCCTAACCTGTGTATTGTGTCAATCAAACCCAGTGTATTATTTTTCCTGCAGAGAAGTGTGGCTGTTATTTATTGCATGATTGAGTTTTTGTTCTGAAGGTATGTGTGTCAATACACTGTCCTTTGCTTTCCTACCTTTTTGTCTCGTGTCCACGTCCTTCACTTCATGTCTAGTACCCCTTCAATCTGTTGTCTCTCAACATAGTATGTTAACATACAGGGTTTCACGGTTTAATACTGAGATACATCCTCTTATTTCTACAAGTCAGCTCTATGGTGAGCTGAATCAGTTCAGCTGAAAATTAATTATTTTAACTTCTCAGTGTTCATTTTAAGCTGGAATAGAAATGACATTTCTAATGCTGGTGCAAGAGGTTGCCAAGTAAAACATCAAATTGAATGCTGCTTACATGTCACTTGGAAATCCGTTCTTTAACAGAAAAGAGAAACAAAACCTGACAGCTTCAATGGAAGCCTGATGTGATAATGTTTTTTAAGAAAAAAGAAGATAATTTATCTGAAATTGATAACTTACCTTGAACATGATAAATTCTCCCTTAGTAATGTAAAAAATACCGTTTATTACGAGTATTAAATACTGTAAGTACAAAAAGAATAAATCTTCCTAAGAAAATGCTTAAAAATTAATGGTAGGCAGGAAATATTATGAAAGTGTTGAAACACAGGTTATTACAAAAATTTGTATGTGAACTGCTTAATGTTTTCCCATTTTTCCCTTCAATTGAACCTGGTGCTTAGTTATTTTATATTTGCTTTTCTTTCTCTTTGAATCTTCTACTTCGTCACAGCTAGGCTGTATATTTTTAGATAAACTTGCTTGAACAGTATAGCCTCTTGAATGCCCAGAAGACAATACTAAGGCAGAAGGTACTGCAGTATTGCAAAGAGATTCCTTGGTTCAGTTCTGGTTTGCTGCATTTTATTTGACTTTTCTATAACTTTAGGGGGTTGAGTGCTGGGATTTTTTTGGGGATGTCATTTTTTTCAATCCTTCTCAGGATCTGGGAAGTGTAGTATAAGTATTCAGTGTGTTGGGTATTATCTGATGCTCTGAAACAGTTTCATTAATACCAACAATACCAGTCTCAGTTCAGTGCCTGGTGGAATAGTGGAGAAGATTATTCTAGGAGTTATTGAAAAACACTTGAAAGACAACACAATCATCAGTCAAAGCCAACATGGATTTATGAAGGGAAAATCATTCCTTACTGACTTAATAGTCTTTCATTAGAAGGCTGCCTGCTCAGTGAACAAAGGGAAGGCAGTGGGTGCAGAGGTTTTGGATTTTAGCAGAGCTTTTAATATGGTTTGTCATAGTATCTGTCTGCACACAGTGTCCAGCATACAAATCAACATGTACACAGTACAATGGATGAACAACTGAAAGTTCAAAGGGTTTTAATAAATAGGACAACATCTGGCTGGTGGTCAGTTATCAGTGGTGCTCCCCAAGTCTCAGTTTTAGGAACAGCTCTAGTCAACGTTTTTATTAATGACATGGACACAGGAACTGAGTGAACACTAAGTAATTTTGCCTATGAGTTAGGAAGAGCCATTTATTCCTTCAAAGGTACAGAGGCCTTACAGAGACATCTTGATAGATGAGAGCTCTTGACAATCCTGAATGAATGTATAGACTGGAGGACAAGAGGTTGGAATGTAGCCGTGCAAAAAGGGCTCTAGATGTTTAGGTTGAAGATAAGCTCAGTATAAGTCAACAACGTGCTCTGGCGGCTAAAATGGCCAACCATATCATGTGGTGCATTAAATACAGTATAGTAACTTGGTGAAAAGAAATTATTAAACTGCTGTATTCAGCATGGGTGCCTTTGCAGTTTTAGGCTTCATAATATAAGAAGGATTGAAAATGTTAGAATGTGTCTGAAGGAGGGCAACAAATATAGTGCAAGGACTAGAAAGTGACTTAAGAGGAACAGATGGGGATGCTAAATTTCTTCATTTTACAGAAGAGGAGACTTCATTTCTGTCTATAACTTTTTCATGATGGGGAGCAGAAGGGCTGGTGCTGATCACTTATCACTCGTGTCCTGTGACAAGGCATGAGGGTATGGCTAAAAGCTGCATCAGGGGAATTCAGATTGGATATTACAAAATGGTTCTCCACTGAGAGGGTGGTCAAGCACTGGAACAAGCTCCCCAGCAAAGTAATCATTGCCCCAAGCCTGTTGGTGTTCAAGAAGAGTTTGGACAGCACTCTTAAATGTATAAAATAATAGAATCACCGAATTGTAGAATCAACTGGGTTGGAAAAGACCTTTAAGAAAGATCATCAAGTCCAATCATTACCTCAGGACTGTCAGACCACCTCTAAACCATAATCACCAAGAATCTCATCTACAGGTGTTTTGGATACTTCCAGGCATGGTGATTCCACAGTGATTTCCTGGGAAGCCTGTTCCAATGCCTGATCACCCTTTCAGTGAAGAATTTTTTCCAAAAATCCAATTTATAGGGCAAGCTTATGTTTAATAGAGTTTGTCCTGAAAGAGAATCACTGTATGTATATATCTGGTTTGTCCACTTTGCCATCTTTTAGAGTGCAAGTTTCCTGTTGCGCTCATAGTGCATTTTAGTGGGAATATCAGAGGTACTTGATTCATGCCATGTAAGTAGAATTCTATCAGAAGTTTATCAAACTGAGAAGTTTCCACAAAACATATTACTACAGTTAATCAGTATCTGGAAACCCGACAGCCACAACTCAGGCTGACATTAACCAGATGAAAATCTACTTGCCATTTAAATGATTTTCACAGCCCTATAGTAGAATCTAGAGAGACACATCCTAGTTCCTAACTTACTCTTATACCTTCTCTGGTTTCCTGGTCTTTCTCTTTCTTCTCCCCTCTCCCTTTGCTTCATCCAGCACAAAGCCCTCAAAATGATGTAGATGACACTTTAATGTTGCAAACAAGAGATTTTTGTAATTTTTTAGTGACAATACTGGAATGTCATGGTAGAATTTGATCGCAAATGAACATAGATTAGACATCACCACCGCAGATTGTCAGTAAGTGTCTGATTAGCACTTAAATTGTTTCATACCATTAGTTGCTTAGGATTTAGTGATCATTAGTGGGTCTGAAAATGAACAAGATAAAAGGAAGCTTTGTTTTCAATTCAAGGGGTGGTTTACTTTTTCTGAGCAGGCTCATTTACTACTAAAGAGATGTGTGGTGTTGATTAAAGTTTAGTTTTATGCGTTGTTATATTATGTTATAAATATTAATGCAGTTTCAAGTTAGGCGCAGTATTCTTTACTTTTTCCTCTGAATGTTATGCATTTACTGGTGTTGTGCATCTGCATAAGTTGGATGTATGCTTTAGTGATAGTATTCACATTCATTTCCATGATCAGCTGCATTTCAATACTGTGCTTTGGGCATATATATGCCTATGCAGAATATGTATCAATATAAACCTACACAGAATGGTTAGTACATTTTAACACCAACCTGTATTACTGGTACTATTGCCTCTGAACTAAGGTGTGGTGTGCCCTGTATGAAACTGAATCATTGTGAGTTTGGATACTAATGATCTGAAGGCTATAATTAACTGTAATTAATATTTAGGTCTTCACTGTCATTATGAAGGCATAATGATCCTGTAAAATGATAATTAGTATGCCATTTTAAAATGCAGAACCATGATACGAAGGTTAAATTACTCAAGGATGTTGTGACAAAATCACAAAGGTTTTTTGTCTTGAGGTGGTGAGTTAGTCCATTAGTTTCTATTGCCTCCTTACTTTTACATGATCTATATGTATAAATAGTGCGGATTGTCTTTAACAGTCTTTATTTCTTTTATTTGGAAGGTAATAAAACAATAGAAACAAACAAAAAAAAAGATTTGATTGTTTCTTACAAAGTATCCAAAAAGAAAGCAAAGTGTTGGAATTTTTTTTCCACAATCTCTACTAGAAATCTTGCTGTTGCCGCTGCATAACATTTCTAAAGAGAAAATCCACATCTTGGAAGTTACAGGCTTTTCCCTTATTCCTAGATGAAAGATATTGACTATTGTATTTGCAGTGCATTGGCAGTATGTGGTGAGGTGGAGGAGAGGTAAAAAGAATTTATGAGTTTAGTCACAGCAGTTTGATCCAAGGACTATGAAGGACTATAAGTGGAGAACTAGAGAGACATTTAAAACTTGCTCTAAGTAGTGGTATATATATGTTAACATGGTTTTGGTTGGGGTTTCTTTTTCTAAAAGAAATTTAGAAAATGATTGTTCTGTAATTGGAAGAAATTGAAGAATTTGATAACAAATCTACTGCTGATTGCTTAGCTCATGGTGATTTGGTTCAGTAACTCTAGCAAGGTACTACATTAAACAAAAAATACACCTTGCAGTTTGATTGCTTCCCTTTGAGAAGCAAACAGTGACAAATAGGTACAGTTCACATGCAATAAAACATAATTGTCTTTTCTCACTGATTGAAGAAAGGATCCTTGAGATCCTCTTTGATATTTTGGAGTTATACAATAAATGTTCCACATTCTTTTCTTCATCATCATCATAAAAAAAAATGACATACTTTTCAACTTGAGATAATCTGTTTGGTAGTTTACAGTCAGCTATTCTGCCTGTAGGTACAGGAACCCTGTTTTATTATTTCCACCTGCAATAGAAAATAAAGACGCAGATAAAACATGGAAACATGAGATTTTTGCTGTATGATTGATAAATGCCTTCATCAGAACTAAAATCTTAAAAGCTCCTGAGATTATGCAGCAACAACTCTAGCTAAGAGAATTTTCTTAAGAACCAACAAATAAATGTAGTGCACATATATAACAGTTGCTTTCCAACATAAAAAAAAATATATAAATTTACTATTCTGTGTTCACTTTTTCTTGTGTGGGCTGATCATGAACATATCCTAGACCCATTGAAGTTGTCTGTTGGCTTTTGCAGCAGATTATGCTTGTACACAAATTTATCTCTACAGTCATAAAGCATCTATGATGGAAATGATCATAGAAACAAAGAATCATGGAATCTTGGAATGCTTTGGGTTGGAAGGGACCTTAAAGATCTCTTAGTTACACCCCCCTTGCCACAGGCTGGAACACTTCGCACTAGTTCAAATTTCTCAAAGCCCCATTCAATGTGACCTTGAACACTGCCTGGGACGGGGCAGCAACAGCTATTCTGGGCAACCTGTGCCCATGTCTCACCATCCTCAGAGTATAGAATTTTTTCCTCATGTCTAATCTAAACCTACCCTTTTTGTTTAAAGCCATTCCCCCTTGTCCTGTCACTACCTGCTGAAGTAAGAAGTCCTTTTCCAGATTTCTTGTAGGTTCCCTTTAGGTATTGGAAGGCTGATGTAAAGTATCCGCAGAACCTTCTCTTCTGAACAATCCCAGCTTTCTCAGGCTTTATTCACAGAGGGGTGCTCTAGCCCTCTGATCATGTTTGTGGCCTTCCTCTGTACTTGCTCAAGCAGGTCCACCTCCTTATGTTGGAGGCCTCAGAGCTAAACAGTACTTCCGGTGGGGTCTCTTGAGAGCAAAGTAGAGGGGGAAAACCAATTCCCTTGAAATCCTGGCCGTGCTCCTTTGATGCAGCCCAGCATACAGTTAGCTTTTTCAGCTGCAGGTGCACACTGCTGGCTCATGTTGAGCTTCTCATTGACCATCTCCCCAAAGTCTTTCTTCTCAGGGTTTCTCTCAGTCCACTTTCTGCACAGCCTGCATTGATGCTGGTGATTGTCCAAAACCAGGTGCCGGACCTCGAACATCGCCTTGTTCGACTTCATCATGTTTGCATGGGCTCACCTCTTATTGCCTGTCAGGGGCTGTTTCGATGTCATCCCTTCTCTGCAGCATGTTGGCTATATCACACAACTTTTGTGTTGTCAGCAAACAAGCTGAGGGTGCACTCAATCTCATTGTCTATGTTATCAACAAAGATGTTGGACAGCTCCAGTCCCAATATTGACCTGTAAGGAGTACCAAGATGCCTGCGTATAAGCTAGAGTCTTCAGATTTTCTTATTATGCACCACAGCACTGCTGCTTGTGTTCATATCCATAAAAACAGTACTATAATTATTTTTCTAGTTGCGTGAAGATTTGAGTTGAATTAAGAAGCTGCAATTTTTTTCTGCTAAAGGTTAGACACCTCTATTTAAAGATAATTTTCATGTCCTAATATTGCTTTGATCAGCATCACTATAAGGAAGAATTAGGAGCAAAATTATTATTGTAAAATGCATGGTTAATTGCGACACAAGCATTTTGCAATTCACTTTTAATTGCTGAATGAAGTGCAATAATTAAGTCTTGAACTTGAAGCCCTCGATTTAGATTGTACTGTTTGTTAAAAGAAAGAGATACTAGCACTATAGTGAGTGTGAGATTTTATGCAGTCATTAACGTTTTAGGGACAAATGACAGTGGGGATCTGCTACAGGCTGCCCAATAAGGAAGGCTGAGCAGACAAAAGCCCAGTACCTATAGGGGGCCTACAAGAAATCTGTAGAGGGACGTTTTACAAGTGCCTGTAGTGATAGGACAAGGAAGAATGGCTTTAAACTGTCAGAGTGTAGATTTAAATTAGATATTAGTAAGAAATTCTTCACTCTAAGAGTAGTGAGGCACTGGAACAGGTTACCTGGAGAAGTTATTGCTGCCCCATCCCTGGCCAGGCTGGATGGGGCTTTAAGAAACTTAATCTAGCATGAGGTGTCCCTGCTTGTGACATGGGGGATGTAATTAGGAGATCTTTAAGGTCTTTTCCAACTTAAACCATTCTATGTTTATTTTGACTTTAATAAAGTGAATTTTGAAGAAGCACTAGATTTTTCTTGGTTTTCTCTCTGGTGAAGACATGGAGAATACCCTGCATTTAACAGTAAATCCATCTCAAACTATCCCTAATTTCTGCTG
>JAOEHX010016535.1:13946-31417 GCA_025448015.1 Bolborhynchus lineola | reverse complement strand
AGAAAAGGGGTCTCTCTGACATACAAATTTTCTGTAAATGTATGAATTTTTTTGCAAGCTTTATAAAAGAAACTTGCTCTGCTAAGGGGGGAGGGGGGAAGGAACCCTATTTTTTTTTATTTTTGCTGATCATCTTACTGCCTGTGAGAAGTTTTCCTTACTAGAAAATAATTCTAATGCTATCTAAGGTCAAAAAGCAATTTTATGGGTGTTTGGTAGACTATGTGAAAGGAATCTGCAATCTCAGTTTAATTTTCAGTCAATAAATGTCCAACACAGCTGTCATTAGTTGGCATTCTTGTTGGCAGCCTCTGCAGAGAGGGCAAAGGCTAACGTACATGGAAGCTGACCTATTTTCTGGCATTATTAACAGTTCTACAGAGCAGGCTTCTCAGTGTAAGGAGGTGAAGCCTGGCTCTCGCTGCCACTGTTGAGGCTGTAGGCTTTCTCTGAATAAATGAACTTGGTTTCCAAAGTTCCCAGTCTGGCATCTTTCATGCATGCTAAAACACAGTCAAAAAGAAATATTCATACAAATAGCAACTTGATGATATACTGTCTGAAACATATTAGCACTCATGCTGAAAAGGCTATCTGTTAATCTTCTTTCCAGTAAGTTTTTGTTAATTAACGGTTTCTTTTTCCAATAATATTGTCAAAAGGATATGGACATCTTCTGCCAAACACTAATTCTTATCCTGTTATTCAGCTGCCTGTAATTTCTAACATTGTTAACCATGCTGATTTTCCAGGTAACATTAATTGAACTTGATAAGCTTTGGGCAATGCCTTTGTAGGCTAACCCATAATAAAGTGCTACCTACCTACAATACCCCATATGTCCATTCATTTTCTACATTCACTTTTCCGTAATAGGCAAAGTTTTCAGTACCACTGATAAGCCTGTTTATAGAAAAAGCAAACAATACTCCCTTCTGCTCTTACAGCAAACAATTTGCTAGCGATGTCCTAAGCAACAGCAAAATATTTATCACAGGTGAAAATAAAAGAGACATTACAGTTTTGAGTTGTATATACAGTTGCAATCATATTACAGAATATTCTTCTAGTTTGCAAACTGAGCTAGCTTAATATGGAAAAAAAATGGAGTATGGAAACTGAGAGAAATTAAGTACAAAACACAGTGATGTAACTTCTTCCATGCATGCTTGTAGTTTAAATTGTGACACTGTTGTTTTGCTTATAAAAGAAATATTAAACTGATCACAAAACAGTACTCATTCACCAAGTAGCTCTTGATATCACAGTCTAGAGTAAAAATTAACCTATTGAATGCAAAGGACTATATTTGTTTACCATATTTCCATCTGTTTATGAACCCAAAGGACTCACATTCATTGATTAGAAGGCATATATATCAGCACAAACAAGAGATAGGCTTTGTGGAAAAGAATGTCTCATGTTCCTTTCCAAACCATTCTTCTCACTTTAAAGATGTCTTTTGAAGTTAAAAAGGATTCATTTTCACCTTTGTAAGTTTTAATTTTATACAAATCTTTCTGGCTTAGATCAGCTTCTAAATTTGACATATTCATTTTCCTTTTGCTCACTAAGAAGACAAGTTTAGAACTTTCCAAGTTTTTATTAAAAGCATTTTTTTCCTGTTTATAACATAGTTGTACAGCTTTTAACATTCATGTATGCTTTGGGCCATCAAGACTGTTTCATTGCTTTTAAAACGTTTGTTTATTTACCCTTCCAACAGCTTGACATTTGATGTGTTGAATTTTCTCTATGGAAAAACATTAAAAGGAAATTACTCACAGTACATTGCTCTTGCATATTTTTCCTTCATAAAGCAGATTTTCATACACAGTATATCTCTAGATAATGTGAAGTCCATTAGGTGCAACATGCAGTAAGATCCTTTTAACCACTATCATACCACATGGCAGTATTCAACATATCAAACCAGCTGCAATAAGCTTGATAATCTTTTCTATCCAGAACGGAGGAATGAAATACATGCCAAACCACAGCACATGTGATTTTTCCTCTTTGATAGGTTTGATAACCATTTTATCAGGTTGCATGAAAGTTAAGAAAACAAACAAAAAGCCAGCTATCCTTCATTGTACGAATAGACATGAAAAAAATTGAGCTCCATTTAAGTATTCTCAATCCAGAATATTTTATGTGCACCAATTATAAGGATTTACATATCACAAACTGTATGTCTGGTCATCTTTCCTGTAATGTAACTCTTAAGAAGGATTTATAAAAGTATCATGCAGAGTAACTAAGCATTTGCATACATGCTTCCTATCTTTCTGTCTATCTCTTTCCTTCAAAGCTATGGGGTTATGTAGTGCTCCATGACAACAGCAAGTTGCTATAATTATAGGCTGATGTCACAGAGGGAACAGTGAGAAGATTAGACAGGAAAAGGGATGACACCAACACTTTCAAAGGGCAAATTCCATGTACCACATCTAGGTCTGTCATTTGCCCTTAATATTTTGAACTGCTTGAGGTTTTTTTCTTATGGTTCTCTCAATCTTTCCAGTTCATGTGCTTTCAATGGTTGCAGCTACTACAGTAATCTTCCATTACATCCATACCTCTGCTCCAAATATGGTTTTCAAAGAGGAAAACAGGGTCTAATCTCTTCTCTCTAATTCTGTGTTTTCCATTGCAGAGGTATAGCCCAGGACCCTCTGCCTTTCTTTTCCTGATATACCAGCTGAAGTGTTATTCCTTTCCTTACGGCACTCATTACCTGTAATTTTCTTCTAATGACCACAGTTGTCCACTGTTTTAGATGTATAGTCACTGGTATCTCCTCAACAATTTAACTTGTTTTTAAAATTACCAGAAGCCTTGCTTACACAGTGAATTCCACTGCTTAACCTACTGTATAATTTTAAATAATTTTACTCACATCCTTGTAAGTGTAAATCAGACTCAGATTCCTCCTACCTGTCTTTACAGTTCTTTCATGGTCTGCATCACTATCTGGTAATGTTGGTCTCTCCCCAGTGGTTGAAGAAGGTATTTAGACATCCATCTAGGTCTATTAGCTTGAAAAAGTAAGACAGGATGAATACAAACATCTTATTAGTGTGAGACAAGTTTATTTCCAGTGAATTTAAATCAGCTTCTAAAATTAATTTTGGCCTCCTTACCCAGGGGTTTGTACCAGATTTATAAAAATAGTTTTAAAAAATAATGCACATTGCTATAGTTTTACAGACCAACAAGGCCAACCTAAAAATATTCTTAACACATTTCAGAAAAACAAAAATTAGGGAGTAAGGAAAAAAATATTTCTGACATTCTGTTAAAATACATTTAGTGCACTTTAACACTACTAATTTCAATATTATAACAAAACAGTCCTGTTTTGTGCTGAAATATGTTACTTCACACTGAAAGGACAATACACTATTTTAAAAAATAGACATCTGCCTATTTTCTACATTGTTCCTCTTATTTGAAGGTAAATCTACTCCAATCATTCAGAGCATTTGTTTTTTAAGCAGACTTTCTTGCTGTAGCATTGAAAAGACTTGGATTATAGATGAAAGTATCCTAGTCTCACATCAATATTACCAAAGTTGATGAGTGTTGTGGTTTAAGCCCATCTAGTAGCTCAGAACCACACAGCTGCCCACTGACTTACCCCCTTTCTTCTCTCCTTCCCCCTGGAGGGATGGGGAAGAGAATCAAAAGGATGTCCATACCATGGATTGAGATAAGAATAGTTCAATAACCAAGGTATAATACAAAACCACTACTGCTACCACCAGTAATAATAATGATAAAGGAAATTACAAGGGGAGAGAATAAAATTGCTTACACCCACTGATACCCAGCCCAACCTGAGCAGTGATATGTGCCTTTCAGGTAACTCCCAGATGAGATGACTGATGGTAGAAATATTCTAACATGAGTTCTAGACATCCAAGACTGATGCTGATCCATCAAGCCTATTCAAAACACTACTCCTTCTGCAAGTGGCAGGTGGAATATGGCATCACGATCTGAATGCACTTTGGTGAGTATTAATAAATCAGGTGCAAGAGCAAAACATACAGAAACATCCATATGGCTTATTGGAAACCATATGAAATAGGTATTACAGTGAAATGAAGGATTACCCAGGCTATTAGAGATTAGACACATGAATTTCCTACAATTTATGGTAATAACTTGCAGATATGCCACTCATACTATGTTTCTGTAGATCTTATAAGTTCAGCAGGGTTGAATCTGATTAGCAACAGAAGCAGAAATCTCAAAGTAGTAGCATGTGTACAGCACGAAATAATGCTGACAAGCCTAACAATAACTCTTTTCCCTTTGAATTTGTAATGACACAATATCTCTCAGTATTTAATGTGCCATCATGCTGAGTTGATAACATCTGAAGGAGAGAAATTTTAATTCAAATAATTAAATTTGATTTTCCTGGCTCGATTTAACTGGATATAACATTTTCCTTCATACTCTGCCATCTGAAGAACTCCTGTGAAGTTCTGGAGCACATTATTGTAGTGGTTGCGGTGCTTCACCTGAGAAATGGCCTCAACATCTGTAGGCACTCTGCATTCATTCACTGCTTTTCATCAACAGCATCTCCTCATCTTGTCCCTCAGCTTTTATTGCTGAGTATGATGCCATATAGCATGGGATATCCCTTCGGTCAGTTGGGCTCAGCTGTCCAAGCTTTGTCACCTCCTAAGTTCTTGTGCACCCCCAGTCTGCTTGCTGGCGGAGTGGGCAGCAGAAAAGACCCTATCACTGTTTAACACTGATATTTAGCTATAACTAAAATATCCCTGTGTCATCAACGTTGTTTTCAGCGCATACCAACTACTATGAGGAAAATAATCTCTGTCTCAGACAATAACAGTACACACATTTAAGGAGAACTGCTGATATGCAAAATTATTCAGGGAAAGCCAGAAGAATGACTGGAGGATTGGAAACAATATTTTACAGTGAAGAACTTGAAGAGATCAATATAACTGGTTTAAGAGAAATTTAGTGTCCCAGGTACACCTATAGAAGCATTGGTATGGAACGCTTTTCAAGACAGGATTCTTTGTCAGATAAGCCTGCAGTATCAAAGGAACTATTGGATGGTAAAGTTAGACAAATTCAGCTTAGGAAAAAGTTGGACAATTCTTTGAAAGACTTTTTTTGCTTTGAAGCTAATTTACTGGGGTAATGTTTTGCAAACAGTTATAAGATCCTACGTGAAGAAGATAAGATATATTGCTGAAAGCCATATTGCAGTTCAAAGTAAGGAAGGCCCATGGCTCAAGTGATAGAGGAGGTCAAATTAAATTATCAAAGTGATGACTCTGGCGTTATGGAAATGGCATCTTAGATTCAATCTTTTTGCAACTGAAGTTTCAGAAGTGTCTAATATCAATGTTAAATAAGAAAACATGAAAATCTAAACTTACCTGCAACATTACAATACAGAGCCAAAGAACATGTGGCTGTGACTCTTGTGCTTTGCTCATGAGCCAGAGGCAGACATGAACACCTGCACAGCACATATTTTTAGGAGGGATTTTATTTGTCTCTGTGCAAACATCTAAAAAGACCTTTCTGTAGATGGTTTTGACTATCAGGAGATCAATAGTATTTCTAGCTATTTTTAAAAGAATTAAAAATAGCAACCGTAAGCTACATGCAAAACCAGATTAAGAAAGAAAATACAAAGGAAATAATATGTTTTCAATGCAATAGCAAAAACCATATCCTGTTTTTTTGATATGCTTAGCCTGCACTGTAAGAACAAAAAGGTTGTGAAGGTTCTTAAGACAGGTATAACATTTATTATATTCACAATTGGAGTTTTATATCTAAATCAAAGATGCAGATTTTTATGAGTAGTGACAGCAGTGAAGAACATATAATCAAATATTAGATTAAGTACCTTAATTTTTAAGGCAACAGAAGGTGTGTTCCACTTCAAGATATAAGTCTAAACTTGCCTCTGAACTAAGAAATGTTCAGTAGTAGTTTCTTTTTTATGAATCACCTTAAAAGATGTAAAGTGATATGCTACATGTAGGTAACTATATGTTTAGTTGAGATGCTTCAGGGCCCTAGAAATTCCAAAGACATTGAAGTTATTGGCTGGCACCTGGCTGGCCCACATCTCTCATAGATTCAGATCTGTCAGTCCAACATGGATGTAGCAAACATTTTTCATATAGCAACTGAAATAATTGCAGAATCCTAGGTGAAATCACAAGAGTACATTACCATTGCTGGAGACCTAGCATGCTGTTCAGCCACCTAAACTTAGATAGGTAGCATCATTTGACACTCTGCAGAGTACCTCAGTCATCTGTACAGTGTAGGCAGATATGATACTGGGGAGGTCTGGAACACCAAAAGTGGTACCAGCTGCCTCAGTTTGGACTGAATCAGGTGCCTGGTCAATACCATCAGTAAAAAAGCAAAACCTTTGATAAACTGTTAGGAGCAGAATTCAGTTCAGCATCAAGATACATAAATTTGTGTACATGTAGGTATATACTGCCATAGCAGATGTCAGAGTTCCCATTATTGTCAATGGAATCTAGCCAAGGCAGTCAGTGGTACACCTACGTACAGACCTTGTTCTTGAACTGAATCCTGCCTCTTCTGAGTCTCAATTTAGTTGCTTAAGTACAGGTATTTGTGATGCCCCCCCCCATATCTCGTACAAGTTGCAGCTGTCATGCTGGATGGGCTCAGTTATGCTATAGGTCCTGCGGTGTATCTCACAGCATCAGATGGACAACTTAAATAGCAGAAGGCTTCTGGTTTTAGGTATCTGAATCAGATCTAAATGTTTCTTTTAAGGTGACTTGAACCACCTGATACATGAAACACCAAAGTGTGAAATTTATATCTCTTTAGAAGTATCAACCTCAAAAGCACGAAAGGAATTCCAGAATAATATTTCCTGCAGAATTTACAAGTTCATTCAGGACACAGTGAATCAAGCTTATTTGATTTCAATAAAATCCTGACACCAGATCAAATTCAAGTAAAATTCTTTGCGATTTTTTGCCAGTAGGCTCCATTTGGAGAGTCCACCATGCACTCCCACAGCACAAGTGAGCAGCTTTCCCTTTTCAATGACAGTGTTGATACCATCTGCTTTCATTAAAAAAAACCCAAAGTGCAATCAAGCTTCAAAATATGGAAACACAATTAGCTTTCTTCATGCAGTTCTGTTCAGCACCTTGTAGGAATACAACCCAGTAACAGTCAGAGCGTGTTTGAGTTCTGCTATTTCCTATCCATCTTGGATTACTGTTACAAAAAAAAATGGATTAAAGACAAATCTGCCAGCAAAAATCGGCTAGAAATAGGCATTCTCAAGGGATTTCTACCATCACTGGCTTCCCTTCAGGCTGGAAATACCACAAAAGCAACCTTCCGGTAGCGTTCATATTTCAGCACATCTGGTTTTATGGCACACTGGAACCAAGAAGTTTAGAGCATATAAAAATGAAAAATCACCTCAAGAAAGTTAACCAAAGCATCAGAGGTCCGATTAAAGTTTTAAGAAAGATACAATTCCATTGTTTTTTTAGCCTTTGTGCACATCCACACCTAACTACTGGGACTGTTGCTTGAAACCTCTGTAAAATAAATGCGTAATGGCATAGTACAGAATTGAGGGGCTCAAAGTAGTTTTCAAATACTACTTTTTGATAATGTTTCATAGGTCATCATCACTTTCTATTTATAGATAGCAGAAGTAAATTTGAAATAAAGGATGCCACTCCCAAATCAGTGATAGGATCAGTAGCAGTGAGGGTATCACAGCACAGAGGTTTCACTTCTACTGCCCCCCTAACCCTTAATTATACTCTTTCTGCTACCAGCCATTATTCAGCTTCTCTTCTGTCATATTCTCTTTCCTGTTCATTTTCTGCTCACACTTTTTAGTAGGAAAATGCTTCCCGAAAATTATAGTGTAAATAAAACTGTGGAAAGGAAAAAAAATCCATTAAGGTAACCTTATACTCTTACAAGATGGCTGGGATAAGAAAATATTTAATTTACAAATAGCTCCAAGTATTTAAGGGATCATTCTGTTGGTACAGAAGTGTAGGAAGTTTAACCAGATATATGGGCATTTATTGTCTACTAATTGAGACCACTGCTGACAAAATTCTGGATTTGCAGATTTTCAATTACTTGCAGGAACCTATATACAGTATAAGCTACAGTCACTTGTAGTAATGAATGTGGCCTTAAAGAAGAAAACCTGAAAGGAGTAAAATCTCTAGTATATTTTCAGGATATTTAACAGTACCCATGTTTTCTCATGAAAGAATTTTGTTGCATTTTTCAGTCATATATGTCCACCTTTGGAGAAAGATTTTACAGAGCAGAGCACCTCAAAACTTTGATAATTTCTTTTTAGGACAATTGTAATGAAGTTCTAAAGCATGATTAGAACCCTTTAAGACATTATAGTGTCTAAATTAATTCTTCTCCTCCCATAACCAAGAAGCTAAAGGCTTTACACGAAACCAACTCCTGTTTTCTCTTGGATAAAAGAGAATCCACTAAATGTTGATACTTTCTTTTCTTTATTTTTAAATAAAAGGTTCTCTAGGTCACCTCACTGCCTACTGCCCATTATACACCCATATGGGATGCATTATGGGTGTAGAACAGAATCTTGGGATTGTAGAAGACTTATTAGGGGATGAGAAAACACTGGTGGGAAAAGTGAGGGATTAAGGTGGTTTGTGGAGGAACAAGCAAGGAAAATAGATGAGGGGCTAAAAAGAGATAGTCTCATATAAACCGGGGCTGGTCACGACATTTTTCTGGCCACACGATTGTACAGACATGTGCCTGACCAGTGCATCCTGTCCTTTCTTCTCATTATACTCCATTTCTGCTTTCCTGGGTAGGCAGACTATTCTGCATGCATATGCGAGATCTGGGGAACAGCTGCTGAAGCAGACATAAGTCTATGCTGGATACTAGAGAGACTAGAGGACCTGAAAGTTGGCTACTGGAGGGACCAAGAGGTCTAAACCAATGACTAAAGAGATTGTACATCTGGGCGGGTTGATAGAGAGACCCACCCATTTGACTGAGTATATCTTTGAGGCCAGGTATGGGAGAGATCTATTGTGTTAGTGTGTAAGGCAATCTGTACTGGCAGTTGCAGAAGGACTGTGGCCCCCAGCTATAGAGAAACCCACAGTGCACACATGTGGACACTGATGTGTGTGTAGGCATACAAGGTAACTGGAAGGCCAGGAGTGCCAGGGTCAGGAACTGGGCAGACAAATGTCTAAGCCATGTACTGGGGGCATCTGTATTGTACATATATACAAGTACAGATACATATACATTTCCTACTAATTGGAAGATGCCATGAGAGGGACAGGATTAGGATGCATGTGCCATCTATGTTTGTGCCAGTGTTTCTGTATGTTAAATTGTACACCCAGGCATGTATTTATACATGAGCTGCACACACATGTGTTTGTGTGTGTACCTATTGGAAATGTGTGATCAGGTCCAGCAGTGCTACAGAATGGACCTGGGCACATGGAGCTGTAGCAATCTCACCAGCTTGGCTGCCAGACTTGACAGCTCCTGTTGCATTCTGAAATATCACAAATGCCATAAGCATGCCATTTGGAGAGTCTTAAAAATAATATCTCTAAAATTTGATATCTTTCATTGACAAAGACAATATTTAGCTTTCTTTCCAAGTAAAGACAATTTTTTAGTTGGGTATTTCAGTCTTAACTATTTTAGTTTCAAATCTTTTTGTTTAGCTGGATGTAACTCACAAATAGAAAAGGTAAAAAAAGAGATATTTTTTCACTGGGCAGCCTTATAAAATATATTACCAAATGTCATGTTAAAATTAATTCCATGTTTTACTGTTCTCAGGATGAAAACATCACATTTATACATGCTGCCAGGCTGTGCAATAACTTTGTCAATTTTTTCATGTGTTATAAGTGTACAGAGCTGTATGGCTGGCATTTCCAGGAACCCTGAAATGGCATCTTTATAAACAAAGATATTAAAAGGAGTAAGGGATGTGCTTTTTTTTCCTGTAATTTTGCTGTAATCTGCATGTCCATAATGTCAGAAGTCGCAGCTGAATTTAGACGGAGTTAACTACACCTTACTGTGAATCCACTAAATTTTCAAAGCTGAGGAACAAAGGAATAATATTTAATGCTTGAGATTTGTATGCCAATTATTAAATAATATTGCTTATTTTTCACACTGAAATGCCTAAATACATGCTAGATATGAAAACAGGCATTAATAAATATGAAACAAACACCTTTCCTTACAATTAGTGCTTCTCTGATAACTGTACCATCGTGTTCCATTACTGTCACTTTTGGAAAATGCTGGGTTTGAGGCTACAGTAGACATGGGAATAAATGCACAGGTTACATACAAAATAGACAGAAATATTACTTCTCTAGGGTTTCCAGTTGTGCTTTCTGCCACTGTTACATCATTGAATGAAATTTTGAGCTATTGTCAAAACATTCTGTTGCACTTTCTGAACTGAAATTTTACAGAAACTTCCCAGTCTTCTGCTTCCATTGCATTCCCTCTTGGATTTTACTTACCATCTCAAAGGACCACCAAAACATCAAGACCTGACAATACTATCACCACTAGGAAAATGTCCATGTAACAACACATCTTTTCTGCCTGCTCAAAAGTAAGAGTTTGCACAATACAAACATTCAAATGAACTTTCTTCAGCTGTTGATTTAGTCACTATAAATGAATGATCAGCTATCAAGAATTATAGCTTGTTTCTTTTCATAAGTTTAAATACTAAGAGGTTCCTTCTTTAGAAATCGTTTCTCCACACTGCATACTGTTTCTGCTTGAGACCTGTAAGATAGCTGGTATGCTCCTAATCACCTGCCCAGGAGCTCACAGTTAAATCCCTCCACCTGGAAGTTTACAGAATTGTTTTGCTGGGATTCAGCCATTTAAAGAAAACACCATCCATGCTTCAGAGTTGGTCAGATTGGATGTAGGAAATCTGCATATTATGATATGCTAATCATATGTGCTATTCTTCTGAACTGCTAAGCTTCTCCTTGTAAGAATAGCTGAAAATGACAGGCAATTTTAGCCAGTAGAATACCCACTCAGAATCAAGAACTATACTTCTAAAATGCTGTAAATAATCAATTCCAGCCATTAAAAGGCTAGTTAGATAATACTTATATGTTACAGCACAGAATAATCCTTCTGAAATAAATTTCCTCAATTCATATCAGAAACAATAAAGATTTCATCCAGGATTGCAGTTAAATGAACAGTCTTTCCCGTACAGCCCTTCTTAGGTAAGATGTTGTCTATAACAAACACAATGTATTTCATCATTCCTCAAAGATATAAGTCAAAGTACTATCAAATATTTACCAGGGAATATCAATGAGAAGTCTTGCACCCCTTTTCCTTTTCAGTTGAATGTTTTTGAAGTGGATGTGTTTCTTTATAGGGATTTCACAAATGTTTGCAAGATATATGCAAAGATTTTGTATCAGATTAGACCAGCATCACTCATGTTGGCATAAATCTGAATGAAGGGCCTGCAGTTAGATGTCATTGCAGTAATGTGCCAGAGAGATTACTCTGCTCTGTTTGGTTCACCTGACTATCTACCACACTTCCTATTATTATAGGATCTTATAGGTACTTCATTCAAGACATTATTATTTCTTTCAAAAGAAATATGGTGACAACATCTTAAAAACTCTTGAAATAGTGCTTTCCTAATAGCCCAAGGCAGCCTACACAAGATTTTTTTATCAATATTTCACTGTACACTATTATTTTCCTGCACAGATATATGATATACATCCAGCTGTAGTATTTCAGAATATGCACGTTTTGTGGTTGTCTTCTTGTACAATTTCTTATGGTAAAATTTCTTATTCCTCAGAGGCTGTTACTGGAGAAATACTGTATTAGAGAACCATGGAAGTGTAATCTCAGAAACTTCGTTTCATAACACAAGCGAAAGGATCAATTTTATACTGAAAACTGTGTTTTTCTCTTTTACATAGCACTAATTTTATGTATAGAATTCCTTACTGCTGGGAATATCTATAGCTGAGATGTTAATAGGAATCAGTTAATCTCAGACTTTAATAATAAAAGCAAAGATGTTTGTAGTACACAGACTAAAATTATGAAGGCTGTAAAATCTCCTTTTCTGATCCATAAACCAAGCAGTGATTTACAGGACTTGAGAGAGATATTTCTTCAATTTCTCTTAAAAGTTCACTCAGAACTGTGAGGTAAATTAATTTATATTATAGAATACTGTAGCAATACCTTTCTGGAGGAAAGTTTTAGAGAAACATTAAGGCAGTGGGCTCCTTTCTAGGCATCCAATATAAGAACAAAAACAAACTGATTTGAGCTAGATGAGACAGAATCAATCTGATAAAATCATCCTGTAACACATTAGAAAACAGCGGATAATTGTGACATATGCAGTATTCTCTATTTCTCTACACAGCTTTTTGTAGAGAAAAATGTTATTGTGTAGTTGTGCAACATCAATCTGTTCAAATGATGTTTCTAATAAAAGAACATATTTAGGAAAAGAAAGTACTTTCTTTTTTTGCAAATTTCTGTGTTTTCAAGACCTGGTCTCCAGTAATCTCAGACTCTTCCAAGCCCATGGATACACTGCCCAAACCAGTAGCACCCTGTAATCTGAGACAAGGCATTGGCTTCTATGCCAGTAAACTGAGAAGTGCAGAGTGGTGTAAAAACTAATATAGGAGGCAAGGTGCAGGTATCATTCTTCTTTTCATATTTGCTTTCCGCCATCACTAGCAAGATACCTTTCATCCTTTCATCTACATGTTTGTTAAATTAGTTTAGCTAATGCAAAACAACAGGTCAGTTTCTCTTAAATGGTTTAAAATGAAAAAAATAATTTATCATTTGACAAAAAAAAAATAAAGTCAATTATCAGGCATAATGTGTGCTTATTGTCACTTACAAAAATTATTAATATAGTGGATACGGCTTTGATAGACCAGGCCCATTAGATGTGGTACCATTTTATTGTCTGTCAATATGCTTAGTGAACATAAAAATAATCCAAGGAGCGTGTAGCATATGGTTGTGCAATTAGGCAGAAACACCAGGCTAAGCTTTCTCACACTGGTAACGAGTAAGTGGAGCTGAGAGCTGCGACAGAGTATGTGAATAGCCCTAGGAGAACAAGATGGGGCGGAGTGGTTGCGCAGGGCACTGGAATGCAGTTTTGTGCTGAATCTTATAGGCTTCAAATAGAAGAAGTAAAGCTGCAATAATACAAATTAAATAAAATAAGAGTCATAGCTGGAAAAAAATTCTAACAATTACATCTTAAATACAAAACTTCAAATAAGACTTTCCTAAAACGGTTGTGTGCAGTATAGAAGACCAATTTATACTGTCCCTTGGAAAGCGGAAAATGCGTTCCAATATATTTTTCCACCTTGCATGTGCGTTTATGCATGAGTATTTAGATTGAGAATTATCTTCAATACATTATTTCTACGTCTACTTATAACCCAGATCTCAGCTTTCATTTCAAGATATTTTTTTAATTTTTAAATGGAGCACACAGGGTTTACATCAACCTAGCATGATGAGCCAAAATGTTCCCTCCAGATGACAAAATATGAGGTGTTTGAAAGTGCTTTCTTTATGATATTCTGTTTTACTGCATACATGGACTCTGGCAGATACCTGTCTCTTTCATTTTATTTTTTAACCTAACTGGAAATGTTGAATATTATCCCTCTGAGAAAGTAAAGGTTTCTACAAGAAAACTGCTGTGTAAAAAAGATTTTGATCACTGCATCTACATACCTGCTACACCTTAGGACTAACAGTAACTTCTAAAGATAGAAATGTGAAGATACATTAGCAGGAAGAAAGGGACAAAAACATGTAACTAGTAAGGATGAGAATAAGGAGCTGAGAGAAGAGGGAGATAAGGAAAAAAATAAGTCTTTAATGCTGCTTACTGTGCCTTGAAAGGTTGTGAAACCTAATGTATGTAATACTTTTCTGCAGAGAGTTTAAGTGAGGATAGAGCTGTGGGGAAGCTACAGTGTTCCTACTTGTGTACCTCTGCATAACCACATAATATCGATGTCTGGTTTTCTACTGTGCACAGAAGGGTAATCCAAGTGCTCTGCCAATTTTTCAGTATTGCCTCCCCATTCAGCATGTCCTTGTTGAAGTTACTTACTGTGCATTCCTTGCACTGGAGTTACAGAGCACAGGATTTTTAAAATGGCTGGGTAGATTGTCTGGCTCGATTTGCTGCAGTCAGGTTTAGAAGTCTACAGCTTGGATGAATATATTCAAACTAATTTTCTAGACTTTTATTCTACATAATAGCAAAAAAAAAAAAAAAAAAAACCTGCATCTACTAAGTGATTCATCTGACTTTAAAATCAATGTACTTAACTATGGCATAGAATTGACTGGTTTTTTTCTGTTTAGTTGTAAAGACACTCAGATCAAGGAATAAACTGAAAAATCTTTAAACTGCAGTAAGATAAATTCTATCCTCAGTATCTTGAAAAACATCAAATATGAACTTTGTAAAATATATCTGTTTTCCTTTACTCTGACTTACCCTTTTCTTTTTCTGCTGCTTGTGAGGAATTTTGACCAAGATGAATGACTTCAAGAATTTTTATCTCCAGACTGCTGCTATGTTTATTTCTGTGGTTTCTGTGCAACAGCACATGTCCTTTTATTTGCCGTTGCATATTTGCAATGTGTGAAAGATATTCTATCCACAGTCTGAACACTGTGTCATTGACACAAGTACTGCTAAAGTTATGGCATGAACAGCTCGCTTCCTCTGTTTGGTTTCATACTCTTACATCTTAATGCCAGTTTTGGCATTTATGAACATTTCTAAATTACTTAAAGTGGCCACATTTCTTCCTTTTTACTTATTCTATATTACAGTTGAAAAGAATACTCCAATTTACTCTCCCAGCACGTTTCTCAGTCATGCTATGCTGTTTTGTTTTTTTTTTTTGCTTATTCTCCCTTCTCCCAGGCACATTACCTTTCTAATAGCTATTAATCTCAGGTGCCCAAGCATTTGCTACATACCTCCCTTCTGAAGTTATTTATGACTGTTTTCTCACTATTGCATTCAACCTCCCAATCAACTTAATTTTTGATCACACCTTTTTGTTTCTTCACCTGCTTAGTGCAACTTTCATATGCTCTTCAGATGTCACAAATGCACTTAGCTAATAGTCCTCCCAGTGTCAAGTTGCCTGTAGTTGGTCATTTTTCTTGTAGCTATTTTGAACTTAAACATATAGAGAACCATTCCCTCAGCTTGCCAATCCTGTCAATGAATGCAGCATTCTTATGAATTCTATAGAGATAACCTGTTCCTCAGAAGTTTCATCTGAAAGTGTCTTTCTACAGAGTTATTTTTTCCACACCCTGACATCTGAAGTAACCGGTCTAGAATTTGTTTTCTATGGGTTTCCTCAAATATTTCTTCTTTGGGTGTTCACCTTGCATCTGCTTCACACCTTGCAAGGACGAACTTTGTTAATTTTATTCATCAGTCTCATTCTCTGCAGCATTTCCAGTGTTTAGTTGCATAGGTGCATTGATTCTGATGTCCGCCTGAATATGAGACATACCACCATTGCCTGCCTTGTGCTAGACTGATGGCAGGAATGTGGACTCACAGAGGAAAAAGTAGAGTAAACAGAACTGATTGAGACTCTTTTAAAGCAAATGTTAATCTCAGAAGTTGAGCTAAGCAAGGAACTATCTTACATTTAACTGCCTTACCTATTTCAAAGGCAAAAATCTTTAAATTACCTCACCATTCATGACCTTGTACAAATACTACATAGCAGACAGACTGGACACATTTATCTGATAATTATATTCTAAATATTTATTCTTGGGTCTCACTTATTTTCCTGTTGAAAAATTTGTGCTTTCTAATCTGCTTATGTGATGCATTCAGGGAAAGAAAATATTTAAAATACAATTTTCATAATGATTTCAAGTATAATAATCTGCTTTTCTTGCTAAGAATGCTATAAACAACATGACTAATCACTTTAAGAGAAATGTCCTGTTTAAAATTTCTTACATTTCTAGTATTTTATTTTCAAATTCTTCTTTCTAGCTATGACTCTTCCATAGACTGGAGATACTGTGGAGATTAATTTGATCCATGACTTCCAGTTATTCTATCTCAACATACACATGCAATGCATATTGTTTAATTTTCAGGAAATATAAAGGCCCATAAACTGTACCAACTTTCAGATTCTAGAAAGATATTTGAGAAATTGAAATTTTATACAGTTAGAAGTTTTGTGTGATTAACAGACCATGAGTACCTGATTTCATGATCTTTCAAGAGCATTCTACTGGACATATGAAAATAAAGTATCTGTACATTAGGGGGGATTAATACAACATTTTTATTTCTTTTTTTCTTTTTGATGTCTGTTAGAATTATATATTCACATGCTGACATTTAAATGAAACTTACCCTGAAAATTCTGATATCTCTGTGAGGAAAAAATTACTTTTACATTTGGTTAACAAGACTGTAACTCAGACTCGAGGGCCACATAATTGCTGTAGGTTCAGTATAAACTAAAGCCAAATGTTTGACCATATATGCACATTTCCACTGGATCACCTCTTGCTAATATAGCACCCTGTTATCACCTTTCAGAGTTCTCTTGAACAACACTTTTGTACATGCTTCAAGCAGATTCTAACACCTGAATCTAATTAAGTAAAATGAACTTTGAAGTCAATTTTGGAGAGCCAGTGAAAAGTAAAGATTAGGTTTCTTTCTCCTAAGCATAATATATTTTTCCCTACTTTGAACCATTTTCTTTTTGTATTGCTAAAATTAGTCTTACCAAAACTCTACTTGAAAAGAGAAAATAAAAATGGAGATGATAATTGTGCAGACTATAATAAACATGAACCTGATATTTGCAGACACTATCAAGCTACAACAACAGATGAACCTTTTTGCCAGTTTAGATACACTGCAACATTTGCACTGGGGAAAACACAGGGAATTCTGGGACCTCTAGTAGGCCCGAGAAGGCAGAAGTGTGCTGGCAGTATTACAAATCACACTTAAACAGCTCACTTCAGTGAATATCCTTCCAGTAAGGATCCCTTCCATTTGGCCCTTGTCAAGCAATCTCTACTGTTTAAGTCTCCAGTTTCCATCTGACAAGCTCTTCCTCATGAATAATTGTTCCTTTTAGGATTATATGACTCTATGTTGAATTCAATCTCTCCTTTATTTCACCTTTCCATCAGTGACTCCCCTTGCTGTCTGTTCTTATTCTCTTCCACCTTTATCTTTCCATACTTTGTCTTTTGCTCCTGATCTAGTCTCAGCATGTCAATGCCTTCAC
>JAOEHX010016535.1:2963-13940 GCA_025448015.1 Bolborhynchus lineola | reverse complement strand
ACAATAGGGATATAAATAAAGTGGTTTATCTTCTTAAAGTCTGATAGAATATCCCATCATTGTGCCACAGAGTTCAGGTGGAAACGGGTGCATAAATGAAATTTTGGGAAATCAGGCAAACAGAGGACTTCTGTTAAGACTTGTGATCCCTGTCCAGCAACTGTGATTCCAGTTGTAAATAGAATTTCAAGCAATACTCAGTCTCATTGAAGATCACAATTACTGCAACAATAACATCAAATCAGGATGTTTCTTCCAGAATGCCCTGCAAGTAATGCTGAACTGAAAAAAGTAGGACTGAAAACTGCAGAAATCTGAAACTTGGGTGCTTTTAGTTCAGTGGTAACATGGTTTGTCTAGCCCAGGAAAAGGGGAACACAAAGTGCCATTTATTTTCACTTAAGAACAATTTTGAAGTCCATTCTGCATATTTGGGGTTGGAAATCAGTAAAACCTAGGAAGTCATTCAACCTCTCCAGAAACTTTCTTTGCTCAGTCAGGCCAGTCGAAATTGCCTTGAAACTGAAAATTGAATTTTACTTCTTCCTACCATATTTTCAAGTTTTGAAAGTCTATGTTAGATTAATTTTGAAGAAAACTGAAGTCACCTTCACTTTTCCTCAGTTTTTCCATCTGATGAGTCAAGTTCAGGTTACAAACTCAACAGGCTTTGTGGTCTGGTTGATTCACATTCCCTTGTGATCCCTCTGAAAACCCACCACACTATTCAAAGATTCGGTCAATAAGAACTACGTGCCAGAATTAAGCATATGAATATTGCTAGTCAGAGGACATTGACAAATCATCTGCACTTTCCCTTATAAACTTAGTGGTACCAGTGGCTCACAGTCACATGCATTATCACAAATTAAAACTGTAATTTGCCAGTTATTTGTTAAAACATTTGTGTGTCTTTGATTTAATTAACTTCATTTGTCTGTCTAGTTTAAATACAGCCATAAGTCAGAGACAATTTTTACTGCCTTAAAGGGAAACCGCACATGACTTTATGCAAGCAGAATACTTCTATTGATATTCAGAAAAGAAATCATCTGCATCACTGGGCAAGAGCCAACAACATTTAGGGTACATAGCATTTCAATAGAGATTTACCAACTGCTCCCACTTATGCACTAACTTTGCCAGCTTCTCACACAGCTTCTCTAAACCAAAAGCCTGAATTATTCTTCTTCCAGAAGCCTCCCTGGTACACACAGCCCTACTCAAGCATGTGTAAAAAGTAACATATGTTGAATCTTATTCACAAAAGGCCCTCCACACTTGTACTGGATCACCTCCCTGAACATGGGTTTTCATTTCTAACACTCATTCTGCTCTCCAGAGAATCCTGCTGTTATATTTCAGACCTGGTTTATATCATTATAGTCATAATCAAAATTATTGTTTCACTCTGTGAGTTTAAAGCATTTGTTAAACATAGCTAATGGTGCATGACTGCATAAAAGCTGGATTTTTTCATATCATATTTCAGGTGGAGAATCTGAAAATCTATTTCAGTAACAATTCCAATGCCAACACACACATCGTAAAATCTTTCGGCTTACTGCTAACAGCAGTGTTTTCAGAGAGCAATCTTTCTTCCACCAAATTCATGAATAAAAGTATTTTTGGCTTTAGTGATCCATGGTGATCCTGCTTCCTAAATAAAAAAAAAGTGCACTCTCTTTGGATTTGAGAGTGAGAGAATCAGAAAGCCAGAGAAAGAGAGAGAGAGAGAGAGAGAAATTACCTGCTTTTTTTATTTGCGCACCAACGAACAAAAGGCTAGTACAAAGGGTATGATATGAAAACGCAGAGGAGAGGATGTAGTTCCCAGCTCAGACTGATATTTCCTTAAACCTTGGGAAACTTTGAGTCTTGGGTCCTTTTCTGAATTCCCATCCCCTAGTGTGGTGCTGGGAGAATAAATTCCCCCGAGATCAGACAGCTGCATGTGGGAACCAGCAAGGAAAAACTCCACCCTTGTAAAGACAATTACACTTGAAACCAATTACTTCTAAACAATCAATCCCTGGTGAACAACCATAAAGACAAACAATAGCACAAAGATATTTCATTCCTAAATCCATCATAAATATAAGAGGCAAGTACCTCTTAGTGAAAAAATGACCATTTGAATGTTTATAAATCTTTATGAGCACATACAAAGGATTATAGTTAGTCAAAGAACTTGCAACAGAGAGCAATGGTACTGGGCAGAGCAAATAATCGGTACAAAGTCCTTGCCTAAGCCCTCATTTCTTAAAAAGGAATTAAACAGATGTTATTCTGATTGTGCCTCAAATGCAATCCTCTTGTTTGTACTGGTTGCTCAGTATTCTTGTCCAGTAGATAGACACAGCCGACTTCAAATGGCAGTGTGTTTGAGGCAGATGTCAAGAGCCTACAGGCTGAGCTATCAGGTGGATGTGTTTGTCTCTGCATTCACAACAGTCAGAGCTAAGAGCAACAGTCAACTGCTAAGAGTACCTGCCCTAGTTTTCAGATGGTTTGTGTTTAACGAGATGAACCTCAACCCTAATCACCATTTTGCTAGCCTCCAAAAGCACAAAAGTGTTCTATTTATTTACAGTCTAATTTGAGCCCTTAGCTGCTGATATCTTGTATTTTAGCACCTGCCTACCAAAATGTCAAACTTCACTATTTATGTCAATAAGACAAGGATCTGACTTTATCACTGCAGCTGATATTAATCAAAGATTTTATGATTTGTATGTCAGCCATTTGACTAGTATAGGGTACAAAACACAGTATGGCACAAGAGAAACTGCGTGAATGCACAGCTTAAAGGTTTGTTAGAAATTTGAAACTCTTCTCAGGTTCATGAACTTGTCAAGCAAACTTGAACCAAGAGATGCCTGAGGTTTGAGATGTGCAGTCAGTGCTGTAAACAGAAATACAAGATAGCACAATAACATAGAAGATTTTATGGTTTGCATCACTCCTTTTTAGTGAGAATTCTATTTAACTTGAAGTCTGGACAGTTTTATTATTACTATCAATGTCCAAAACCAAAGAGAATCAATATAGCCCTAAATGATATTCTTCCCATCCCTATCTCTTCTAAGAGAAAATTCAGAGAACCAAAAATTAAAATATAAGACAAGATTTAGTCTTTATTTTCATATGAAAACAATACACTATTTAGAGCTGCTACTCATTTTTCTGGCTTCGAGCAAGCTCGCTATTGGGTTGTATAAAATGATCTATGTTATTTGGTTTTGGTCATGGAGATACCATTTTACTATTCCTATAAATTTTCAGAACCAGTTGGATGTGGATTATTTCTGTGAGTGAAAATGTTATTCACAATATAAGTGGCAACTGGCATTTTTCCCCTCTCCATATAAAATGTTTGTATTCGTTTATTCTTCCAGCTCATTCTTTTTGTGTAAAAATAATCCATTATGTTTTATTGTCTGTATGTCTGAGAAGCGTTCAGTGATTACAAATTAAAACTCTTGTTCCAAGTGTTATGCAGTTTGGCAAAATGTCTGTCAGCTGATGTCCATTTCTCCATCTGAACTTTGACTCTGATGACTAACTTACAGATCCCAAAACTAACCATGAAAAAAAATTTGATGCTGTCTTTAGAGATAAACTCATAAATGCACTGCATTGCCACCTAATTAATCTCTTTTTTTGTTTATAAAATTGCTAAGATATAATAGCTTTTTCTGTTGAAAGCAACTCAAAGACAATTCATAAAATTTTCTTCATACCCATACAACTACATTTGGTTTAAGTTCACATAGAAGATATAAAGTGAGACGAAACATAAAGGTAAGTCTTTCTTTTATCTGTCATAAGAACACCGTAAAAAAAAACCAATTAATATAATTAGATAAGGAGTACAAAGCAAACAAATTATAAAAGACAAAAGTGGATTTTTTTTTCTTTCTACTGCACTTTTAGTTTCATTTTACCCAGAGGTACAGCCAATAATAAGTTGTCTCATCTGGCATGTTATAGTGTTTTGTGCAGCCATCCATTTGGTCTCTGAGGAGAAAGAGGATCAGATGATTTTCCAGACTTGGATGAAGCTATTTTTGATAACCTAGTCATTTATGGGAGTTGCTTAGCATTTTTAAAGTGAGTCTGAGAAACTATATCCAGTTCCAGATTTCTAACTGAAGAAATAGAAGAATCACTTGCTGTTTTGCTGTGGGTCTCAGGTCCAAACTGTATCACAGAGCTGAGCCAACATCACATCCAGGATGCATGAAATGAACATTATTGGAGTATTGGGAATGTGCCACATGGATAACTCTACTCTCCAATTTAATTCTAACCTACTTAATCATCACCCATTCGATGGTAGATGATGGGTTGGAATTTTTATTAATATATTTACACATGAAACTATTTACAGAAATTTCCAGATGTTAACTATGTAATCTGCTTAAGGGGCTATGTTTACAGGAAAATGATGGTAAAGTCTAAAGTTGCACATTCTTGATATTATATATGTTTTCAAAAAATTGGCTTATATTCTATTTCTTTTATACTCTGTTTAACGTAGTCTTGATTTTGACATATGACATAATTTCGAATTACTCATTAATACATTTAATGTGTTAATGAGATTTCTTTCTTTCAAAAATTTATATTTCTTTGCCCAACTTCTTCAGATAAAATCTGTTTTGTGTCATTTTAACTGCATGCATAATTAGCCATTTGTCCCAATTCTTTGTGAAGTTTAGTTATAGAAAGTCTGAAAGTAAAATCTGAAGAAGGAATTAGTAGAAACTAGATGTGGAGAGACTTTTGTGTGTACGGAATGAAATGAAGGAATTAAATGTTATATTAGTCCCACTTTCTTATGCATTGTATTTAAAAAATGCAATGTTGAAGAGATTCCCTTTGCCACTAAGTCACATCCCATGTTACTGCTGGTGGTTAGACCACCTAATTCATTCTATGGGTTTATGATGCTAAGGGCTAAGATTGCCATTCTATCTATACTTACTCAACCCTTATTCCTACTGCAGCAGGCACAGGAATATAGTGAATGTATGACAAGAGGAATGAAATAGATATCACTTATTTCAGTTGGCCTTAAAAAAAGGAACATATTCAAGAATTCCTCACGTGTAGGAAATACTCCTACTTCTGTAAGACACAGTCCAATGCATAAATTTGCATTAAGCTGTGATTTTGCTTTAAACTTTTTCTCTGTAAGATGGCATTTTTGGCTGTGCATTACTGGACCCCAGTTACCCTCCAGCACAAACATACTCACTTTGCAAGTGAAAATATTTTTCCCAGTTGCTAGGATGGCAACAGTGTAGGAACTGAAAACTCAGGCTATTGGAGGCATACTGTGGTGAAAAGATTCACTTTATTTCCTTTTTCCAATGCTTCTTACCTCTTGCTTAAGAGTCTCCTTGTGGCTACTGAACACCAGATCTTACAGTTATGAAAAGTCTGCGGTGATAAAACCTGAGTCAAGACTTTCATTAATGAAGAACTTGTGATAAGATGAAATATCAGCACAAAATAAATGCAAATGGCCATATAAAGAATAGGAAGTGTTGCCTCTGAAAAAAAAAACATTTTGCCCTTTTTAGACATGCAGCAGCTAGTATTTCAGCTTTCTTGAATTAGCAAGATAACTTGTAATCCTTCAGGAATGCAAGAGGCTGTCTTCCTTAGCTTTCATTCTTCTGCAGATTCTCATGGAAACACTGGTGATTCCTATATTCAGATGCATGTTTATCATTAACGATAGCATTTATTAAAAATCTATCTGTTGATATAAGAAGATTAAGTCCATTCTAAGAGGTAAATCCTGGTCTTTTATCACCAAAATACTTCTGAAAGTTTCTGGTTCAAATCTTGATCTGTGTCTTTTGGTATTATATGGATGGGATCAACTGACTCCTCTGGACTCTCCTGTGTTTAGTACTTCAGTACTTGTCTCTGTGATTCCACCTAAAATCGCAGTTTCAATCTTCCTAATTCAGGATGCCTTGCCAGTTAGGAGTAGAAGGTCCTGGTTGAGAAGTACTTGAGGGAACAGACTTCGTTCTTAGCACAACCCACTGTTAGGGAAATTGAACTGAGTTTCTGAGTTTCATCAATGCACCAACAAAAAGTTACAAGTCTATGAGCATTTAGGAGGACAACAATTATTTTGTTATCGTTATCACACCGTATACCACATTACTACATTTCTGGCTTCTCTAAGCACAGTTGTGTGCTTCAAAATCACATTAGACTCCTGACACGATATAGCTATGTAGTTCTTTTTTTAATGCTACAGAAGTGGTAAATCTAAAAAGTTGTTCAAGTGGGGATAATGTCTTCACAAGACTGTTGTACAAATATTGTTACCAGTGTTTTTACCTTTACACACTGTGCTAGACAGAAATCTGATTACAGCACACAAAAGAGGGTGGAAACCAGGTGCTGCTGAAAGTGTTGAGATGGAGTTATTTCTACTCTTTTGCCCTAAATGTTTCCCACACCTGTTGTTGCTTTTGTGTCAAATACGTTCGATATGAAGACAGGCTGAGAAAGTTGGGGCTGTTCAGGCTGGAGAAGAAAAGGCTGTGTGGAGAACTCATAGCAACCTTCCAGTATCTGGAGGGGGACTATAGGGATGCTGGGGATGGACTCTTCATTAGGGACTGTAGTGAGAGGACAAGGGGTAATGGGTTCAAACTTAAACAGGGGAAGTTTAGATTGGATATGAGGAAGAAATTCTTTACTGTAAGGGTGATGAGGCAGTGGAATTGGTTGCCCAGAGAAGCTGTGACTGCTCCATCCCTGGCAGTGTTCAAGGACAGATTGGATGGAGTCTTGGGTGACATGGTTTAGTGTGAAGTGTCCCCGTCCATGGCAGGGGAGTTGGAACTAGGTGATGCTAACATCCCTTCCAACCCTAACTATTCTGCAATTTCACAAAATATGGCCCTTCAAGAAAGAAGGAAACAAAGCACTGCTGTTATGGACTTAACCTGAGTTTCTTTATGATTTATGTTAATCAACTACCTGCAAACCTTTTGGGCTCCTGAATTTCTAGTGCATTTTCTTTGGAATGTTTGTGTTCTGAAGTCAGGTTTCACACTATTTTTCTGTTTGCTCTGAGCAAGTTCTGCATTTTTTCTAGCAGGGTCAAATGACTTGCTTGTCTGTTTGCCCTCTTCTTTTCCTATTTTTGCAAGGGTTAGCTTTGTTTATTAGATTTTTATTCAAATTATATTTTTAAGTGCCTGGGGTTACAGAAACACAACCTATTGGCTGAGACATAGCCTAATACCTGCTCTGATGAAATAGACCCAAGCCATTAAAGAAGATTTAAGTATAGCAAGGCTCAAAGAAATATGTTTTTACAATACCTCTGTTTTCTTATTACATGTCCTATCACTTTCTTATCAATTAAATAATTAAGAGTCATTAAATAATTATTTTGAGAAGTCACACCTAATATCTCCAAAACAAAGATTTTCTGATTTGTGCATTACTCGACCTGGACAAAGACCCAGCAGGATGTATTATACCACTGGCTCTATGTACCAGCCCTGTTATTTTCAAATTCTGCCTTTTGTTAGAGTTTTGTGACACTTGGTTACAACAAACTCCACAAGTGCTGCCAAGAAGAATGTGGCCCTTTGAGAGCTTAGTAGTTTTTCTGGTGCAGTAAATGTAATAAAGGAACCAGTCAATTTCCCAAAATGCATTTGAGAGGCAAGTATTAAACATGGGGTTGTGTCAGTCAATCAGATTAAAAAAGAGACAAGCTAAGTAAAAGAGGTAACCTTTTCATAGAGTTGTTTTTTGGATAACTATGCTTTCTTTTTCCTAATATATCATTGTGATCCTTTGTGTGAGTCATAATGTAAATGTTTGTTTTTCACATTAGTAATATCAGTGTGAAACATGTAGAAAAAAAAAGCTTAATTTGCCAAGATTTTCATCTCAGCAACTTTCATATAAGCAAACAAGTATTTTATTTCTTATATGGACAATACTGGCAACTATCCTCACATAAAACCAAATTACATCATTTTTAACTGAATAAAGTCTGACTTTCATTTTAACATTTTACCTTCAAAATTATATAAATAATAAATATCTCCAGTCTCTCTCAGAGGCTGGTAAAAACTCTGAAGTCCTTTCCCACAGTTGTTCCTTCTTCTCCTCCTCTGGTATGTTGGTGATTAGTGCTCCTCAGCATAACATGAGATATTCAACAGGCATAGAAGAAGCAGCACACCAATATACATAAGAGAAATGGCAAATAGCAAATGTTCCTTGCCATCTTCAAGATTTTATCAGATCCATAAAATTTCAGTTGGAGAAGTTTGGGGAGGAAATATTTGTTATTTGCACCTAGAGCAAATTTTTCTAGCTCACAAGTTGCAAATTACAAAGGAAATTTCAGCATTGTATGAAGCATCAGAGAATACAGCAAGTGCTCTCAAGGGACGCTCTCGCTTAATTGCGATATATCTTAAAAGAAAATACAAAATTCCTATGGGATGCAAAACACTTCCTTGAAAACAGTTGTATCAGGAGAGCAGAGCAATTGTGGAGACATATTATGGGGAGCAGACAGTGAAAAATCACACCAATTTCAACCATACTTTTCATCAAGACCCATAGAATGATAGAGAATAGTTAGTCTATTTCCTAAAATATCTCCATTTTCTTCATGAGTCTGTCCTGTTGGTCTTGCTTAACACTGAAGTTAAGAAACAGCATGGCTCCCACAATCAACACAGATGTGCTGAAAGGCAGGTTTGTATTTTATTTTTTTCCAGATGCAGCCAGTATTGTCACAAAGATGTTCCAGTGCCAGCTAGAGATCTGTACCCAAATAAAGAACTACCTGCTCCATGAGAGACCAGCCAACACCAAAGTCACTCTCCAGTGGAAAAAGGTACAATATTCAAGAAGGCTGCTGAAAAATCTCTTCTAGCTCTAAAACATCAACAGGTCATTGCCAAAGCAGAGAAGGGGACTGTTTTAAATTGAGTATCATAAAAAACCCACAGATCAATCATGTCAGATAATTTTACAACAAAAGAAATTTTATTTCTGTTCGAGGAGAATACAAAATGAAACCACAAATTTCAACAGCACTGACTACATCCCATTTCGTAAGTATCCTCTTACCTTTTGAATGAATGTCAAGATTTATTCAGTCTTGCCTGAAGGGTAAATTTATATATCTGTTCTTTCTTAGCCTCCTTGGGAAAAGGAAGTAAAAATGAATTCATTTTACTGAAGCAAGACAAATTAATTTCAAATAACAAAAGAAATTTTATTTTAGGAATGACCTGAGAAAATTAAATGGTGATGTGAAAATATTTGCTTAACCTCCTTTGATTTTTCTGTTTTCTCTTAACCTTTTAACCATACCAGCAGACTGTGCATGGCATTCCCATCAGAAAATTAACATTTTCTTTAAGAACCAAAGAAATATAATACAAATATACAAATAAGAGAAGCTGAAACCACATGGCTTTGGTACAGTGTTTTAATAACCAGCTATTATAATGATGAAAAGGAAGCAACTATTACTAGTTAATAATGCTGTTTTCATCTGCTGTGTTCACCAAAGGGGTTGAGATGTAGACAAGAAATGCTAGCCAAAACACAGAAGCAAGCAAGCAATTTCACTGAGTAAGTAAGAAAACAAGTTGACTCTGGAATTCTGTTTCTCTGGGAGCCAAATTCATGCACCTGCAAGGAGGGCAACTGTTCTTTAACATGATCACTGAGCTATCTTTATAAAATTTCTCATGCAATGTTTATTGATATTCTTTCATCTAGTTTATATGCTTTAGAAGCCACTACTAGGGGTATGTTTAAAATAGAAATACCCCAAGGACATCAGTGACAAATTTAGGAAAGTGAATATGGTCTGTGTGTAATAGGCCTTCAGTATCACTGTAAACATAGTTTCACCATGGCACCTTTTAATAAACAAAGGTCAAAGTCAGACCTTCTTCAATCATGCACTAATTGTTCAGCTATTGCTAGAAAGCAATCCTGATGGAGCTGACAAAGTAGATGTTAACACTGAACTAGGCTTGAGAGTCAGTGGGGTGGACATACCAAGATCAAATATTTAATGTTGACAAAAAATAAAATATAGCAGAATTAACTGTTGAAGTAATTGCAATGAGGAATGAATTGAGTTGATGAGAAAGTATTCATGTGCATGAACTTGTGTAGTGATCCCTACTGGAAGGCCATTGTACATCCAGGAGTTAGTGATCTGCATAACAGGATCCGTGCTGTGCTGCACATGCAGCATGATGTTCAGGTCCACATTCAGTTGTGTGTATTCTTTGGCTGCAGGCTAAACCTTGCCAGCTCTTTTGTAACAGGGGAGCCTGCAGGTATCTCACTCTTGATGCCACTAATTATACCACCTGCATGTCCTTCCCTTATCTAGAAGTGCAACAAGTTCTCACATGAACATCCTTTCTGTTTGACAGTAGAAATGATGAGTAGGGATGTTTTCTTGAAAGAAAATCCTGTTATACCTCAAATGACCAAAATGGAGTAACCCTTTGCATATCGTGGTGCACATTCATTGGCGTTTGGTGCTTCATAACTTAGGGTTCCCAGCACATACAAGAAAACAAGACTTATCATTATTATTATTGTATTAGCTCTAACACATAGCATTTTATATAATGCTTCATAGAATCTGAGCATCTTTCTTACTAAGATAACAGATCAGCACCTCCTAGTGTGAAACAGCTGTCACAGAAGAGGAGTGGAATGGAGCTTCAGAGAACGGAGAAGGAAATGGTGACAAGAGATGCTGATGAAGTTGAGGATGATTTGGCCTTGCCTTTGCAAAACCTTAATTTTAGTAATGCTAACAACTGATGGAAAATTACAGCTCTAGGGTTTTCGTGATCATGGTCAGGCTACATGGTCCGCTGCGACCGATATCTGAAGAACAGGACATTATGATTGCAAGAATGTATC
>JAOEHX010016532.1:0-14923 GCA_025448015.1 Bolborhynchus lineola | reverse complement strand
AAAGTTTCAACTTCTTAAAGTTTCAACTTCTTAAAGTTTCAACTTCTTAAAGTTTCAACTTCTTAAAGTTTCAACTTCTTAAAGTTTCAACTTAAAAGCTCTTAAATGGAAAGCTGTGAACTTCCAGGATGTTTAACTCGTGAAGCCTGTCTTCTCTTCCTTTCAAGTGTCATTCTTAAGTGCATGTGAAGGTGGGGAGTATGATTTACTTATTTGCAACCATGTTGACTGGTATGATAAGCCTCTAAGCTTAATCTGTTCTAGTGATTAGACATTGCCAGTAAAGTTGTTATTATAAAGGTGCCATACTTTAGATTCCAATATACACAAGGAAATTCTTTATTATTAAGTTTTTAATGACTATTACCAAGTTACACCAGTTTTTCTCATGCTGACTTGTGATCCAGAATCTATTCCTGTCAGGAACCCTCCCTGGATTGGGCAGGGTGTGTGTTGGGGGGGCTGTGTTAGTATTGCAGTTCTGGGGTCTGATGTAGTTTTTCAGTTGCTACGTATGATGTTTACTGTTTCATACTTTTCCTCATGGTAAGTGCCAGAACTACAATTTCTGCAAGCTGAAATGCTTTTAAAGGTGAACAGCAGTGTTTTATCCTACTCAATGAGTTTAAATGAGCATCAACAATATTTAAAGCAGCTTCATGATCTTTCTCCTTGCATTTCCCTCCTAATACTGCAGTGTTGCTGACAAGCTAGGCAGCCAGCGCTGTCACTGAATGCATAGGCATTCAGTGTCAGCATAGGGGAGTATGGCTTGCTACTGTCTGCAGAAAATGATGAGAAAATAGGGGTATTGAGGAGAAATAAGTATATCTAGATCTCCTGTGTCAACAAGGGATCAAACTTTTGGATAAAATGAGTTAGCTCAAGGTGATTACTTAAATACTGAGGTAGATTACAAGTGCAGTAGTATCTACTGGCCGGTGGGGTACTTCAGCCACTTGAAAGATGTATAAAGCTTGCTGTTTCCTGTTATAGTAAGCCTACAAGCAGCGACATGGATCCGTTAGACTTGGAAGCATAAGTGGCCTGTAGGAAACATCTGGCTTTTGTATATATGCTGTGGCCCTCTGGCAGTTAATAACAGCTGTCCCAAGTAAAACCCCATAGTAAGTGTAATATCATGGATGTCCTAGAAATAACTTGGAAACCCAGGGCTGTTTTGTGACTCCTTTTCTCACTTGATATGCTCTAGAAAAGCTTCTGCTATGTTTCACAATTGCTTGGTCATTTCTACTCTTGTAGGTCTAAAGAGCACTGTGGAAGCAAACAGCTGACTATATCTGGAAAATGTCTGTCTGAAGGATGTGGCCTTCTGGAAAGAGATAATCAGGCTTTGCTTTCTATGAATATTCTATTGTTGTGTGCCTCTGCTGGCATGAAATCTGGAGTTGTGTGACAAGCCCGGTCTTGCTGTTTCCCCTCCTTGACCCCAAAGTGATAGATGGGGAGCCTGACAGGGCTGGCTCTTGCACCTCCGACTGTGTGGTGCATTCGAGCAATACTCTTTCATAGCAGATTAAATAGATTGTGCCATTAAGCTCTGTTTATCCCCCACTGAACAATAAATTGTGACCTTTGTCTTTCTAGTTCAGAAAGATAGATCTCTGTAGTGCCCCTGCTTTTTGAGTATAATGCCTGGCCATTATGAACTTGCTCTATTTATGGCAGAGAACTGTTGGTGGCAGTAATGACAAATAGTAGTACAGGAAAATGGTGCTTGCAGAAGGAGCAGAACAGGATTACAGGAGTCAAAAGCTGTCCTAGGAACTGGCTTGGATTTGTGGAAGATTTGGGATCTGTCTTGCAGTGACTGCAGAAGACTAAGTAATGGGAGGAAAGGGCAGCCGCTATAACTTTCTTCCTAGTTTCATGCATGGAAATGTGCCATATCCCTCCTTGAAAGGCGTGCTGGTTGAAGATGGGGGGATCTTCCAGTTCGGTGCTGCTATAAAGGGAAGGTAGTACATAGTTGAACTATGAAGATACCCACAGGTTCCAGTGCATAAACTGGAGTGCCATAGAGCAATGGGAAGTCTCTGCTACTAGTTAGAACTCCAAATAATAACTGTGATAAAAGTGCTGAAAAGGCTCCTGCAGCTTTGCCATTCCCTATGGAGGAGCAAGCAGCATTGCAGCTTTTGTCAAGGCACCTGTTTTCTTCTGTACATTCTCACTGCAGCCTTGCTGAGAGGTTTCCACAAAGCAGATGTCTTTACACATGCTCTGTTAAAATCAGAGAGATTGTGTTCTTCATGGTGGGAAGAAATTGGAAAAAGACTTACGATAAAAATATAAAGCAGAGGGCTTCATATGAAAGAGATCTTGAGCAGATGAGCAAAACATAGGTTTTCAATGACTCAATTTTGTTTCTTGGTTTGAGCTTAATTATCACTCTGCATTGCAGAAGTCTACACTGCTAAGTAAAATTTGAAGCACTTTAATGATTTAGACTACCTTACTGTTGATGAGATTCATTTTCATGAAGGGTAAGTACCCGAAGGCGAGTCTTTAGAAAAGCATCCCCTAACTGGGCAGATCTGTTACTCTGTGGCAAACAGCTTTTGGTTACAGATACACTGTTTTAGTTCAGTGAGAGACGTTCTTGCTTAAATGGAAGCTCTAATTGTACAGGAGCTATACTAATTATTTCTTTCTCCTTGTTCTACTTACACCTTTAATGTTAGACAGCTGAATTCTGTGATATGTACCAAAGAATCTGATCTTTCTTTTCATACATTATGCAACTGTGTTGAGGAAAGGTATTAATTATTGTATGATGAAGTATTAAAACATTGTTACAATACATTAGTATTGAAAAAGTGGGTCCTGTTCTAAATGGGAGAAACGCTGTACGATACAACTTGCTATGTGTAGTCTTAGAGTTGGTGTTTTAACTGCCTGAGCTTCTGGGTTGGCTAAGAGAATATCTCACTCATGTTAATGATGATCTGCTGCTAATGAAAGATTTCTGGCCATCAAAAGATCTGTTAGAGAAAAGGAAGCTACTTGTGCATTTCTGCTGGTGGTGGCAGCAAGCACTTTAGTTGGTGTAGCACCTACAGTGATAACCTTTTGGACTAGTTTTCAAGTTTCTAGCACTAGTCTTTTGCTAAGGTAATCTTCGCTGCCATCAATGCAGAGCAGATGCTCCCTTGGCATCTTTCGTTTCCAGATGGCCTGGAGCAATTGGTAAGATGACTGTAAACTTCATTTCAGTGGTATAGTAGCTCTGAAATATTAATACTGCTGTATAAACATCTTAGATGTTCTTATCCTGCCATCTCAAACTAATTGCGACATTACTATGTCAAGAAAACCCCAAACAAACAAAACCCCATTTGTTTCCTGCTTGGCTGCTGAATCCCCAGCTCTTCTGGGGCTGGCACATCTGATGATGTAGTGAAGTGTTGCATAATAAACTTCATGCTCACATTAAAAACTAAACATGGAAGCAACGCAGGTGAAACTGAAGCAAATCCCTGAAGACTGCTGTGCTAACTGTCACACTGCCTCTCTGTGACAGCATGATGGTTTCCTCCAGCAGCTGCCACAAGGTCTCTGGTGCTGGTGCAACATCCAGAGACTTGGTGGCACAGCAGACCTTGAGTCAAGCTTGGTGTGCAGAGGTGGTAGTTCACTGCTTGGTCATCAAGTGAAGTTCTGGCAGAGAAACAGATGTTACATCTTGCAACTTGAACCATGAAACCTACTTTTTGTTGTGTTACAACTTTAACTACTGCCATTGCACTGATAGGACTTTAGGCTTCGTACGCTTGTTTATGAGAAACTCTTCCATTTATGAAGTTTTTGCCCCAACACTGAAGGCTGCTGTTGTTGTGGGTACATTGCTTCTTTGCTGGAGCTTTTCTGGGTAAGGTTTGAGGTCAATGTGAGATGCTTGCTTATAGGGTGTGATGAATGTGATATGTAACTGACTCCCTCTTCTGACTGGCCCACTTGAGCAGTTGGTATATGTGTTCAGCAGCTAACATATGAGTCACATGAAGCTTTCTCTGTGTGGTGACTTTACTGCCTGTAGGTATGAGGGGGGAGTATTCTGGCACTGAAACCCTTCTGATGGTGACGAAGAATGCAACTCTCCTCCCTTCTCCCTCTTTCCCCACCTTTTTTGGTTGGTGTTTTTTGTTTGTTTCGTTGTTTGGGGTTTTTTTTGTAGGTATTGTAGCTATAGGAGAGTAACCGCAGGAAAGCATGACTGGTCATACCAGCATGTAAAGCTTGCACTCAGGGCAGTGAAAACAATTGCCTACTATATGAAGGAGCTATTTGTATGTGACCTCATGTGGTAGGCTAGTGGCAGCTCTTTAGCCTAGGGATGAGACCTTACCTTGAAATCAGGCTTATGGCTCCTGTCCTGGATGGTTTTGTTGGTTTTTTTTAACTCATATCGCAGTACCCTCCTGATACAACTTACATTCCTACAGGATGCTGCAGTAAAAGTGGAGATAGTGTTAGTGATATTCATGAACATTAAAGAAGAATGAAACATCTATTCATTTGGTGAGGAAAATATTGCCTTGTATAGTGGCCTTGCCCGCTCACAAATGCTATTCCCTATGGAACTGAGGAGATGAATATGGCTTTTATGCTTACCTGCAGGATTTGCTCTGAAGGAATGTGCTGGAAGTGTAGTCCTTACAGTGTGGGGAGGGGTGATGGTGCAAATGGAAGCTTTGGCTTTTTAATTCTAGTCTGCATGAAGCTTCCAATGTAGCCTTAAGACAGGCCAGGGCCTGATGGGATGGTACTAAACTGCCAGTGGCAGCCTGCAGTAATAGCTTTGGTGGAAGGCTGTCCTGCCAGATGTTTCTAGTGCTGGATTCTCTGGGGCAGTTTTATTCTTGTCCTCAGACCAGTGGCCTAGAAGCCACCATAACCCTCCATAAGCACTGCCAGACTCTTCCCTGGCAGTCTCCCGGCTCTAGCCTGCTTGGGAGAACAAGCCTGCATGTTGAGTTTGTGCATTTTTGCCTCCCACTTGTGGCTGAGCCAGCTGCTTTTGAGGGCCCACTGACAGGTGTTCTCATTTGGAGTGGCACGTAGCTATGTAGTGGGGAAGCGAGTGGTAGGTGTGAAATGAGAGCAAGCTTAGGTGCTTCCCCTCAAGGCCTGTGCCTAAAGATGGGAAAATAACACTGGTTTCTATAGGAACAGAGGCTGTATCACTACAGGTTGGCTCAGAGTTTTGTCAAGTAAAATCTGGCAGCAAAGCCTAGACAAGCTGCCCACGAGTGCTACTGGCAGACTCTTCCATGCAGGTGGAGGAAGCCATACAGAAACTGGTGTGTGTAGGCAGATAACTTTCTCTGCCATGGGCACCCGGTCTCCTCTCCTGGGCTGGAGCTGGGGTTCCTGAGGAGACTACTGCCTCTGGATGAAGAATGTGAATGAATGTGAGTAGTACAATAACACATGGGTGAATGTCACAGAGTACCATGCTGCTCAGTACCTGAGTACAGACTCGGACAATGTGCCATGGTTCTGTAAACTGGGTTGAGTTGCCCCAGACACTTTGACTTGGAGCGGCTAAGGGGAAAGAAACTGTATGCATGCACCATTCTTTCTGTACAAGGGGTAAACTGAATTTATTGTGACAGGTATATGATAGCCCTTGTCGGTCTGGTAGTGGATCAAATTTAATTTTAGAAGAGCATTGGCCTAATATTTTTCCTATTCTGAGTCCTATGGCAAAGTGAAAGAATGTAACTTCACCCTTTTCAGAGTGGAAGAAGACTGGTGTTCTGCCACTGAGACATTTGCTTAAAGCTGGGGTTGAATTGGTGATAAAGGTGAGGGCTTTCTCATGGGTGAGCTTTCGATGGAAAGAATGTTAGGAAGTGCAAGGGAAGGTGCATAGGAATAAGGAAGATGAGGAGGTAGGACAGATGAAATAACCTGCTTTCCTGGGGTTTTTCTTGGCCATTGGTCCAGTTAATGATAGTTGGAACTGTATCCAAAAGGAAGTGCTGATTCTCAAATAGGGAGGAGAGCTTCCAAACACTTAGTGGGCTGATTCAATTTCAGAGTTTCTCTTGGCTACCAGTCCTCTGTTTGTATTAGCTGGGTTATAGACTGGAAGGGATGTGGAAAATTTTGTCCATCCCTGCTCTCTTCCCTGTTCTGTGATTGAGATCAATCACTTAAATTGCATGGGGAAGCCATACTCTGCTTTCTGTTGAGAAGAGCCCACTCACTAGCTTAGCTGCTATACTTAGGCTTGTTTCAATGTATGGAATAGTGCTTGTTCTATACTCCTGTGGAGTTCCAGAATTCTGGGTTAAAAACTTTTTCTTTGGTTAGACAGAGAACCTGAAATATGAGATAATTTGATCCTTCAGTTGTAACTGTAATACTTTAAGGCTTGGCACTCCAGCAAAATAGACCAGTGCAGACTTACTGTAAAGGTAACTATCTTGTGTTCTATGGCCACCATGCAACTGAGTGGACTCATGGCTGCTCCTTGGGCTGCAGAAGAAGTAGTGTGGCTTCCTCTGATATAGAGGGAGAGTGAACCAGAAATCAAATGGATAAGGAAGCATCCTCAGGTGCTAAACCTGGTAAAAGGTAGTGGTATCCTTTCATGTGCAACAAGGGCACATGCCTAGGAAAGATGTCTAGATGTACACTATCTCTGGATCTTACTTCTGTGTGTATCAGATACACACTAGTCAAAAGCAGATAGGATGATAATCTCTTGTTGCAGTATAGACTCTCTTCAGTAGCATGAAGATTAAAGAACCTACTCTAGCTGGTACATCGAACCACTTCTCTTCCCATTTCTTTGAAGCAGATTTACATGCAGTCTACATTTAGGCTTACACAAATACTTAGTGGATTGAGGTGCAAGTTAAGAACTAAAAAGCCAGAAGCTCTTGGGTGTAATTTCCAAGCGGAGGATATTAAATGAGTTGGAGTTTGTGGATACTGGCCAAATAAAGGGGTTTCAGTCTGAGCCAAGTAGCTACTTCTGATTTGGGTTGAGTTACCATGCATAAGGGTGGTAACTCTGGGTTTGCATTTGACTTATTCCTCTGCTTTTAAAAATGAGCAGGCAGGTGTTGCAAAAGTAGATGAGCTGTATACAAAAGTAGCTTTTAAAAATGTGTATGTATCTGGAACACTAGAAGGTAATCTGCTCCAAACTTGTAAGTGAAAGGTGAGTTTTAATGTGTACATTTCTCTGTCTAGTGGAAACAAAGTACTTCTAAGGCTGAAGTCCATGAAACTGATATGTATAAAATGAACTGGGCTGATCATGCAATGAACACTGGTCTTTTTTTCTACACAGTTCTAGAGATTAACTACTATTGTTTTCTTTTCTGTGTCTTAATCTAAAAATATGTGAATCTAGAAGGACTTGTTCCACCCTTTTAATTTAAAACCAATACCAACATCTACCTCCAAGGCTTTGGAGTTCTGTCAGGGAAGGGATCTGGTGTAAGGCAGCAATGGAGCACTGCAGCCATATTTTCCTGCTGTTATGGTAAACCATAGCCAATCAGATTCTTGGTACTGCTGCTGGTGGTAGTTGCCCTGAGATGTGATCCATTTGAAATATCCCTAAAAAATATGCTAGATGCAAAAATCTACCCTGCTATAGCTTTAACTTATCCCATGACAACTGCTTTGAGAAGCAGGGTATCTTAAGTGCACTGCCCATGTGTACAAGTCCACAGGTATACTTCTTGACTATAAGAGAATGATGCTGTACCTAAAGGCCTCAGGTTATTCTAGAGATGCTGTATTGCACTTTAGAGGTAAAATCTGAAGTGCTGGCGAAGTGGTGACAGCTTATATGAATAGATAATACCTAATGGTGGAAGAAAATACTTCAGTGGTGGCTGTGCTTCCTAATGAGTGGCTCATGCTTTTCATAAGAGGGTAAGCATTGAAGGAATTTGCTATGAATTTTTATCAGGGTTGCTACCAGTATTCCTCCTACTTCATGAGTGTCTATGGGCTGTCTTTACATCTGTACAATTACACAGGTACAGCCAGCATTTTTAGGAGCAGGAATCAATCATACCTTTAGGTGCAGGATTGAAAGTCAGAACTTTAACTTGTTAGGTGCTCTGTGGAGCCAGTGATACTCTGCTGCATGGAGGCAGGATGTTCTCTCAGTGGCAGTAATTGGTCTTTCACTCATTTTCCTCTTCCTTGTTTAAGCTTGAACTCTAGAAGGAGCAGTAGCTGCAATTTCTGCAGACTAAGAAGATGGACATAAACATACTTGGGTGACAGTGTATTAATGATGGTTAAACCCATTGTCTGGAAGTATGTCAGCCTAAATTAATTTTTTGGATGCTCATCTTCAGGATCTTCCAGGGAGGTGAGCATTCTCTTCACAGTGAACTCACAGATGCTCCAACTTGGTGGTGGTTTTCCTTTTTAAGTGAAGAACTCTTAAATTGAAGCAGGCCAGTTAGATCCAAAGTACTCTGGTGTTACTGGCTGCATCTGTTAAAGACTTAAGTTTTCCAAGGCTGCTGGGTTCTGTCCTCTCCTCACTTCCCCTGAAATAACAAGTATGTTGGCAGAAAAAAAAATTGTATTCTGCTGGACTTGGTGTCACCGAAACCACTGCCCTTAAAACTTGCAGGGTTGTTCAAATCTAACTGCAGGAACTCCCCTCAGCTTCAACACCCTGAAAATCAGGGTTGCATTTAAGGTGGCTGATGGAGCTTTATTACTAGCCAACTTTTGCCATATCGTCACTAGTATAGGTGCCTCTTGAGGGTGAATAGGATGGGGAGCGGGAAGCAATTAGTGTGAAACTAGGGCTGCTGATGCTTTTCTTGTCTTTGTCCTCAGTTGTCAATGAGGCTATCTGAAATTCAGGATTTTAATTGTGAATGATAGAGATACCTAAGGGAGTTCCAAACCAGCTGGATTTGGAACAGAAAGAAGTGCCTTTCTTTACCACAAAAGAAGCGCTTCTTTACCTGAAGCACTTTGGCAGCAGCATTGAAACTGAAATTAGCTGTTGCTCATCAACATACTGGAGTGTATGGTTTGCAGATTCCTATTCTGGATGTAGAAGCACCCATTAGGACAAAGCACCTTAACTCATCTGCTCTGTTTGTAAAATCTGTTGGTGTACATACACCTGTAATGTAGTTACACTAGCTCTTATCTTAAGAAGATGAGGCTATCCTGATTCATGCCTGTGTTGTTCTTATATGAAAGTGATTTAGAACCCTCCAAAAAAACCACCATCAATCCCAACTTCCAAATTAATTTTGCCTATAGAGTGAACTTCAGAAAAACTCTGTAGAAGTCATGTTTTCTAGAACACCAGTGTTTTTGGTTGCTGAAGTTGGAACTGAGTGGGAGGAAGAAACTGACCACACTTGTGTAAATTTGAAGCACTCTTAAAACCTGCCTTTTAGCATCTCTGGAATTGACCTAGTTGCATGACAACACATCTTAAGCACACAGATTTGAGACTCTGCTCTAGCTTGAATAGCTGGTGAGTATCAGAAGTAAGTGAAGTTTTAATTTTCCTTTTGGAACCCTAAGAATTAAGTCTCCAAGATTTGCTTCTAGTTCTGCTGGCATGAGGACAAACTAAAATCAAAAAAGCTTCCACAGCTGCTTCACCTAGCTCAGGGACTTCCTCCCCTGTCCTGCTTAAGAGTGCCAGAGTAGATGGGAAGAGTTCAGCAGGAAAATCCCATGCAATTTGTGAAGAGAAAGGTTTGATTTTAATTGAAAGTTTAAAAACCACAAGCAACTTTAGCCGTCAGCAGGTTTTTCTCCATAGAAAAGAATATTGAGTTCCAAAGGCATATATTTTTCCCTACATTAAAAAAAGGAAGACCTCTTATCACAGTAACTGTTCTTACTGCTAAACTTGATACCTTCTCAGGTGTCCCATACAACTCTTAGCTCATTACTGCTTTTCTTAAGAAAATGTCTACATCAGACCTTAAGAGGGGAATCTCCACTACAATTACTTCCAACTTAACCTGCCCACTGATAGTGTCACTTTGAGAATAGCTACAGATGAAAAGGTTCTGACTAGCTTTTTGCTTATGTCCAGACTTCTGTCAAACTATGCTCACACCCGCAGAGATATGTACCCTGTGTATGCCTCTGTTCAGGAAGGGCAGGGAGAGTGGGAGAACAGTTCTGAACTCGGCAGTTCTTGCTGAACCCTGCCTGAAGCCTTCCTCCTGGCAAAGGTGAGTCCAACTTCAGGAATTCATGTTTTTCTTTGGAAATCACTGGGACAAGTAAATCAAGTTAAAATGTACATGTATTTTCCACCTGACATGCTTTCCTTCAGTTTGTTCAGCTTTGATAAACTCCTCTCAGGTGTAGAGGTGTAGCCAACCTTTCAGTGCAGTGATTAAGTGCAGCATGTCAGAGCAAAAAGATGATTTTCACTTCTCTTTCCTTGTCTTCACCTTGCATAAAACCATGGAGAATACAAGCACTTGTACTCAGGAAGTGCCAGAAGGCTGATGATAGGCATGATGATGTCACCTCAGATTAAGAGGACAAAATAGGGTGTTATCTTTGGCTTAATGCTGGTTAGTATTTATTAGAAAGCGAACCTGGGGATTACTACAAACAATTTAAGATGAGTGTGTAAACTTCACTTCATGGCTGACTAATGTTCATACATACCCATGCATTTCCTAAGGCAACCAATTAGGATCAAGTGAGAAGAGATAATCTTGTTAAATCTCATGCCAGTGTTCAGATGGGTAGAACCATACTTATCTAAAATTGCTTTAGTGGGACATGCTAGTGGCTTTTGTTTCCCCAGCAGATGCTGATGTAAAAATACAAGACTGTCTTGGCATCTCTTTTGTTGTGAGGTGATCGATGCCAGTGCTTGGTGTTGTTGACATAAAGCAACTGAATGAAATCACTACTGGATTCAGCAAGATACAAATGCTCTCTTTAGTTAGTAAATGCTGACATCAATGGAGCTTTCTTAGTTAATCCCCTGTACTAAATTGCAGTAGGATTTGATAACTCTGAATAGAGAAAACCTCTTAAAATATGCAGGGGACAGGATCTGAGGAAGAATTTGTTTCCCAAAGTGTAGGGAGTACTTTCTTCTTTCTCGTTTCCCAGCTCTGTCCTTGGTTTTGCTGTGGTTGCAGTACCAACTCTTTAACTGAAGCTCCTGTCAAGCTGCTTTGTGGCTTCTTATTAGTCTTGAGCACTTGGCTTGGGGCTCTAGATCCTTGAAGTGAAGGGGGAAGCACCAGGAAATTTTCCACTACCTTAGGAAGACATGTGCCTCTGTGTTAGGTTACTTTCTGGGGAGAAAGCTGCTGGTACCTATGGCATCTTGTTATCAGTTGATGATGGTTGAAATGTACATCTGGCTTTTGGGAATATTCTAGAAGTGTTATGGGGCAGCATCTATGTTAAATCTAGTGCTGTATGCAGAGGCTGAAGAGTTTTAGTTGGAACTACTGCTTTCAGACAGTGAGCTTGACTTTGTAGGAAGTTTCCCTTTAAGTGTAATTTGGGAAAAGTCTTTGTAGGAACTGAGTAAGATTATAAAATTGTCCCATTTTAAAACTCAAACGGCTGCGATTCAGAAATACTCCAACCTACTAAAGAAGCAGTTGTGAAGGGCTGAATAAATAACTGGCAAGTGTCTATCTTAGCTGAAGCTTGGAATCCTCTCTGGTAATAGCAATACAAGCTCTCAGGGTAGAAAAGAAAAACAAAAGGCAGATGTTTCTTTATCAGTTTGAAAGGTCAACAGTTCTCCTGGAAAGATGGGAGAGCTCAGAACCTCCGACTTGCTGTCAGTCAACATGGCAAGATTAAACAGAACTGTAATTAATCATTTGCATTCACTTAATTCCCCATTCTTCCTTTGGTTGCTTTATTTGCTCTTTTATTTGTTTATACTAGGGAAAGCTTCCTTTCTAGATTTCAATCAATCCCTGTATTTTTTCAGTCTTGCTTATGCTACAGTCACCTCTAATGACAAGCAAGATGGCCCTAAGTCATTCACAGGGCCAAATGGCATGGGCAGTTCTCAGCTAAAGTGTGAGAATGGTGCCTGGAATCTGCAGATGTAAAAGGTTTCTGCTTTTCTTTTTGCTGGTGTGGTTGGCTGATGTTGCCCAGCTGCCAGAGCCTCCTCACTTCTCCTAGTCCAGCATGGGTCTTTCCCATGGGCTGCAATCTTCCAGAAAAATCTGCTGCATTGTGGGCTCCAGGTTCCTTCAGGAAATATCCAACTGCTCTGCTGTTGCATCCCCTCCATGGGCCTGCTCCACCATGGTCTCATTGGCCATTGGCAGGTTACAGAGGAATCTCTGCTTTGCCACCTAGAGCTCCTCCTTCTCTGACCTTTTTGGTACTGTGGCTTCTCACTTCCCCCCTGCCATGTGCCATTCTGCCTTTTAAGTATGTTTTTGGAGGCACTGTCAACTTGGCTGATGGGTTTAATTTTGGTCTGCAGGGGGTGTGTTGTGGAACCAGCTGTGTCCAGCACAGGGCAGTCATTGACATCTCACAAAGGCCACTTCTGCACCGTGCTGCTACCAAAACCTTGCCCCACAAACCCAGTGCACGTGATCGGGCCAGGTTCTACACTGTTGGCATACAGGTTGAAGAAGCAATGCTGCCTTGAAAGCCTCTAGTAGAGTCAGCAATGATGTGTCTGTGCTTCTGGAAGTACCACCAAGACGGAGTTCACGCATCAGTCAAACTGATTGTGCCCTGAAGTCAGCTGTTTCAATTCTTTTCAAGGCAGTGTGGATGTCTTGCAGAAGTTGTGATGGTTTTGCTGTGAAAGGTAATAGTGCACCTAAACTCAAATGATGCATTCTAATGTACTCTCAGTGTTCTTAATATTTTTAAGATGTAGCATCAGATTGACTGAGTACTTTCAGTTTCTGTTCCCACATGAATGCAGATTTCAGTATTGATTGTGCTATTGTTTGGTTTGGTTTTTTTTTTCCATATGAGTGCTTCTGCTTACTGTGGTTCTGTACTGATTGTGAATAGCTGCTTTGCAGGCATTTGTGTGACTTCCATAGTAAGGGAAGGCCTGATCACCTTACTTGAGAAGTTCTTTGGGATTCTACAAACTACTGAAGTTTTAGATCACAGGGTACTGGTGCAAATTCTCTGGCAGTGAATTGGGTGGGTGATGTGTGCTGAATCCCACAGGAACCTGACCACCTACATCCTATTAATTTCTGTAGGTTATGGCTCCTTAAGGAGCCTCTAAAAGTCTGGCATGGCATTGCACTGCTGTTGCAGCCAAACCTAGGGACTGGCTTTTAATCTTTCCTTTCTGGAAGGGGAAGAGAGCACACAGTTAATAATGGGAAGTACTACTACTAGTCCTGGCACTCAATAATTCTGAAAAAGGAGTTGCCAGATTTTGTAACTCCCCACAAACTTCAACCTGGGAAACTTATAGGAGCATCTATATAGCATCTGGGTCTGGTGTTCTGCACCCTTGGGCATGGACACGGCCCCATGCTTTGATTCCCTCATGAGAGTATGTGTGGTGGGTTGACCTTGGCTGGACAAAAGATGCCCACCAACACTGCCCTATCTCTCCTCAAGTGAACAGAAAAGAGAATATATCATGAAAGGCTCATAGGCTGAGATAAGGACAGGGAGGGATCACTCACCAATTACCATCATGGGCAAAACAGACTCAGCTGTGGGAAATTAGTTTAATATTAACCAAATGAGAGTAGGATAATGAGAAACAAAACCAAATCTTAAGAACACCTTCCCCCCCACTCCTTCTTTCTCTGCTCTACTTTCAATTTCTCTACCTTCTCCCCCTCAGCAGTGCAGGGGATGGAAATTGGGGTTGCAGCCAGTTCATCACATGTTCTCTGCTGCTCATTCCTCCTTGTGGGAGGACTCCTCACACACTTTCCCTGCTCCAGCCTGGAGTCCCTCCCATGGGAGACAGTCCTTCACAAACTTCTCCAATGTGAGTCCTTCCCATGGGCTGCAGTTCATTATGAACTGCTCCAGCGTGGGTCCCTTCATGGCGTGCAGCCCTTCAGGAACAGACTGCTCCAGCATGGGTTCCCCTGTGGGGTTACAAGTCCTGCAGCAAACCTGCTCCAGCATGGGCTCTTCTTTCCACTGGTCCTGCCTGGAGCCCGCTCCAGCACAGACTTCCTGCAAGGTCGCAGGCCCCTTTGGACAGTCCCCTGCTGCAGTGGGGGGTCCTCCACGGGTGATAGCCCGTGCTCCACCATAGGCCTCCATGTGCTGCAGGGGCACAGCCTGCCTCACCGTGGTCTGCACCGTGGGCTGCAGGGGGACCTCTGTTCCAGCGCCTGAAGCGCCTCTTCTCCCTCCTCCTTCAGTGACCTTCATGTCTGCAGAGCTGCTTCTTTCACATATTCTCACTCTTTCTCTGGCTGCAACTGGTCCTCCACAGTAACATTTTCCTCTTCTTAACCATGTTATCCCAGAGGTGTTACCACCATCGCTGATGGGTTCAGCCTTGGCTTCTGATGGCTCCATTCTGGAGCTGGCTGGCATTAGCTCTATTGGACATGGGGGGAAGCTTTTAGGAGCTTCTCATAGAAGCCACCCCAGTAGCCCTCCTTGCTACCAGAACCCTACCAAGAAAATCCAATACAATATATTTGGCACTTAACAGCACAAAGCCTAGCTAGAGTTAGGTTAGTGCTATCAATTGAGGGATAGAATCATGATAAAAGTTTACACCAGTTTTAATTTGTGAACAATTTTTCTTTTTTATTCTTGGAGTTCAAATTGCAGGTACTGAAACTTGACATATAATAGTGCTAGTGCTCTGTGCTTGATGGTGGAAAGGATGTCCTCACCATAAAAAGGACATGCAACTGTTGGAACAAGTCCAGAGGAGGGCCACGAGGATGATCATGGGACTGGA
>JAOEHX010016527.1:60838-76658 GCA_025448015.1 Bolborhynchus lineola | reverse complement strand
TACTCTAAAATAAACCATACAATTATAGCCTGTGTATTTTGTATCACACACACAAACAGATTGTTTCCAACATCTTCCTATTTCATTAAAATAAAAAATATATGAAAAGAAACCTCTCTTAAAAATGCAGAAAATAATATTATACATTACAACATATTTGACAAAACTGAGTTGTAAAAAACTGAGATATAATAAAGTCTAAGGAGATAATGAAGACTTTATACAAATCCTTATGTATCTGCCAAAACCTTAATAATAAGTGTACTCAGGAAACCCTCAAAAATCTGAAATCACCTATATTAAACATATAATCACCCAATTATCTATATTATGTCTGTGTCCTGGGTTCAGCAGTAGCAGTCATTTTTTCTCTTTCTTAGTAGTTGGTGCAGTGCTGTGGTTTTGACTTTTGGCCTGGGAACACAGCTGGTAACACCAATGTTTTTAGTTACTGCTCAAATGTTTACTCTGACCAAGGACTTTCTGAGTCTCATACTCTGCCAGGAAGGAGGGGAAGCTGGGAGGAAGCAGAGACAGGACACCTGACCCAAACTTGCCAAAGAGGTATTCCATACCACAGCACATCATGCCCACTATATAAATCAGGGGCAGTTACCCAGAAGAGTTAGTTCACTGCTGGGTAGGGCTGGGTATTGGTCGGCAGGTGGTGAGCATTGTATTCTCTTCCCTTGTTATTTTCCTTAACATTATTATTATTGGTGGTAGAAGTACTGGTTTTGTGTTATACCTTAGTTACTGGACTTCTTTTCTCAGCCCGTGGGAGTTACATTCTTTAGATTCTCCTTCCCATCCCTCCAGGAGTGGCGGGAGGAAGAGGAGGGTGGGTGCTAGCAAACTATGTGGCTGATTTACAGCTGGGCTTAAGCCATGGAGGTCTGGAATGGACACAATGACATAAGCTATACTTACGATGATTACATTCTACCACCACTGGCAGTCAAAGCAGGTGGGCAAAGAAATTTGAAGCCAGTTAGCTCTTCTACTTGTATGTTTTTAATGAATTGTTGGTGTTGACTTAAAACTCGTTCACACTGTGAATGAAATAGCTGTTTATTACAGTAAATGAAACAAAATGATAGTTATTTCATGCACGTGAATACTTAAACCAAAACTCTTCACCCAGAGTGCTTGTACTTGGCACTGTTGAAAACTCAGAAAACTAAACCACATATGCACCCAGAAAGCAGCTGGCTATCCCTCTCTTGGTGGATGAATGTGTTTGTATCTGAGAGAAAAACTGAGGATATGGCAGTGAAAATCAAAGCCAAAGGAGAACAAATGTTGGAAATGTAGGCCTGAGAGAAACCTGTAGAGAAATTTTTAGTCCTGGATGAAGGGCACTGGGTGCCAACAAACCATCCTTCTGTACTGACTCAGTGTATTCAGAAACAAGATTTCTCTTTTTTTTTTTTTTTTTTTTTTTTTTTTTTTAAGAAATATGAATAATTGGATCAGAAATCACAATTATTAGTGTCATTTGACTGTCATCCTTTGGACCCCTATGGGCAACCCATCATACCCTGTTTAATGTACTTTTATGAATTTTAGTAAAATGGTCTGGTATTAAGAAGCAGAGGTAGCTTAATAATTAAAAAAAAAAAAAAAAAAAAACCCCTCACATGAAGATTGGTTGTTTATCTGTAATTATTTTGTAATGTTTCAGGAAGCAATTTTCTTTGACGACTTCTTTTGCTTTTCAATTTTATCCATGTTCTAGGTTCATCCAATGTTAATGTCTGAGGATGGTGGTAAAGGAATAGTAATTATGAGTATAATAAGAAAAGGGCTTTGCAGAATCTTAAATTTACTCATCAAGGAGCTGGAAGGAAGAAAAATCTTAACCTTCTTCATTAATTGTAATAAAAATCTCATTTATTTTAAGCATGTCAATCCAAAAACATTATCAGCTTCATATAATGAAAAGCTTTAGAGAGACTGGAGGGAGTGTGTTCAGACATATTCCTGTACGAGTTACACAGTTATATTTGTGTTATAGGAGGAAAACAATAGTGACAGATACTCAAAGAAAAAGAAAAAATATGACTTATATCAATTTAGAAGAAAATATTGAAATTGGATACCTGAAAGGAAAAGATGAAGAGAGGAATTAAAATAGGAAAGATAAAGCATTTGTAACCCCAGCTAAGTATTGTACTAAGGAGGTATGAGCTGATGATCAGTGTTTTTCACAGCATTGCAAAAGCAGACTTAGGGTTTACAATCAGTAGCAGAATAGTACACTGGCTTAGCAACATAGTAAAGCATAGGACTACACTTTCATATTATACTTGTGAATAGTTCTGGTGTCTTCTGAAGGGCTTGATCCAAAGCTTTTTGGATCAATTGACAGGATTTCCTTTGGCTGCCTTTTTTGGATCAATTGATGGGATTTCCCTTGGCTGCATGGGCTTTAAAGCCTGTCCTAACTATTGGCTGAGGAGGTAGAGGACACCAGCTGCATTCTGCCATGTATTCATTTTGTATTTCTTGTTACTCTTAAAAATGTTTAAATTTTATAGAAAGTTAAAATTTAATATATTCTTAAAGTCAAGTCCAGCCAGGATTTAATCTGTTTTTCATGTTTATACATTCATTTTGCTTCTCGGTAAAATAAAACAAGTTATTTTATATTTAAAATAAGTATCTCTTATGTACCTGGAGATTAATAAGCCTGTGAAAAATCATTATTATAATGCTGGGTATGTGACTTTGACAATGAAATATGTATTTTTTAGTACTTCTGTCAAGAAAATGTATTTAATATTCTTCAGTGCTTAGAAAAGTTAAGAAATGAAATGCAAATTTGTTCCTCCATTAAGCCAGTACATTTCCTTATAAAGTGAAAAAAGCAGCACAGTGGGATCTCTTCAGATTCACACAATGCGCAATATGAAAAAAAAAACTTTCCCAGCACATTTGTTCTTTCTTTTTCAGATCATTTAATTTCCATCTATAAGCCTATTTGAAGCTTCTATTACACAGTGAATGGTTTTCCAATTTATATCACATTCACTCTTATTTTACTTACTGTCAGTAATTAAAAGAACACTTATTTTGGCTTTAAAGCTTAATTTTTATTGTCATAATTAAGTTTATATCTTAATTCCACTTAATCTTATAGGCATTTTATTTCTGTGTATGAGAGAGAAGTTGATTCAGCCTTCTCAGCATTACTCTGGAAGACCTCTATTTTCTATGAATTTTGAGAAAGATTATTTAATTGTGTGTATTTCATCCAAACCATCTTATTTGACCTCTGGAACTTGTTTCACTATCAGTCTTAATGCCAGATAAAGTTTACATTCAGGTGCACATCCAGGAACCTAGGTGTTCCCAGTGTTACACCATGTGAATGTACACATACATGCATATGCATAGATACATTATCACCACCTAGCACCCATTTCATCCTCCACAAGCCTGATGTTCGCCAAATCTTGCCTCATGTAGGTAACTTTTGTGTACTTGCATATACTGTGTGTTCCTGTTGTGCTCAAGGTGGTATAGGAGCTGTAACTGTGTAGTTATCTTTCCCTGTTTTCCCTTGTGTTCTGTTTTGGGATATTCTGGTACTAAACCTGGAGAAAAACTTAGAGGAAGTATAGTCTTTTAAATAGATGCCAGTCTGTGAAAGGAGGTAAAAATCCTGCAGATTGACTTTATTTACAGCACATGAAAAAGTAATATTGGACTTTCTCAGCTACCCTCTTCCATAGAGACTTAAGAAAACAAAGATAAATGATTGCTTTTCCTAGCAGAGTCACCAGTGTAAAAACTCGCTATCCCTGCTTTTCTCCTTCCAAAAGCCAATGAGATTTCAATTTAGGAAAGTCTAGCTCAACAACAATCCCAAATATCTTTTTCAATAGTGAACTGAATCAAAGATTAACAGTGTTGTGGTGCTAGCAAAATGTTTGGATAAAGGCCCATTTCTATCAGTATGGAGATGTGTATGCTTTTGTGTGGGTGACAGACTTGTTTTCATTTTGCTACACACTTCTTTCACTTTTTAAGTGCTTTTAGCTGTGAGTGACTGTGGGAGGCATGTAATAGCATTACTTAAAATTTCTGAAAGTAATTCTGCTAACAAATTAAATTAACTGAGAATTCTGACAACGTGCCTTTAGTGGTGGATCTGCTAGCAGAGGTGTTTTCTTCTGTTGCCTGAAAAACTAGTTTTAATTTACTCGTTTGGACATTTATATGGGACGCAAATGTAGCAACTCTCGCCCAAGCTGTCTTGCCCATCCTGGCAGATTTCTTATCCATTTTATTGTTTGTTTCGTCAGTTTTTGTTCTAAGGCTGTCTTTCTAGTCTTAGCTTTATTTTCTGGCACTCTCTTTGATTTTTATAGGACAGCAGGTTAAAAAAAAAAGCAGGTTAATCTGATCATCTGGTCTGACTGTCCAAAATAACTAAATTGTGCATCAATAGTAAATATCACTATGTTCCTTTTGTGTATAGGGATACTAAGGATTTCAGTGTCTTAAAAGTAACAAATTAGGCATTGGAAATAAACAGCTGAGATTCCAGCCTCCTTTTTCACAAAAAAAAAAAAAACAAAAACAAAAACAAAAACAAATACAAAACAAACCAAAACCCAAGAAAATGTCCATGGCTATTAGGCCCTGGGAAACCAGTTCCATCTAATAAAACTAAACAAAAAAGTAAGCTCTAAATTGGGGCCTAGTTTGATGTTGCTGGCAGGCTTTGACTTTGTTATTTTTCTTCTTAAAAAAATCCAGAGAAAATATATTTTTACAGCTGTTGATTACACTGTCAGATCTCAATTTACCACCCCAAAGCAGAAGTTTCCTCTTTAATTGCCATCTTCGAAATCTCAAATTTCATACACTTGAAAAGGAGGTACCATACTGTATATGATGCAAACTACCAGTTTTGTAGCTTCCTAAATGGCAGCTTCCTGGCCTGACTGGTAAGGGGATTGTGTCTACCAAGGCAAGAAGTTTTTGCAGAGAGGTTTGTGGGTTTGGCTTCCCCTTCTGCCCAAGTTTTTCTCAGTGCTCAAGGCCTGAGGTGATCAGAAAAAGGCTGGGATTTTCCAGGCTGGTATACAGCGAACAGGTTGGCTGCCTTGAAACTATCCTTCTAGACTTTCATAGATATTATTCCCTCAGTATGGCCTGGCTTTCCTTCTGGGAAGGATTATAACACTGGCAGTGTAGTTATCCTGTCAGTGAGCCATTTGCTGGAGGAGACATGGATCACGTGCAAGGGGAAACCTAAAAAAGGCATCTAATTTCTGTCAATACATCCTGTACCTGCATCCAGCCAGCTGCATGACCAGGTTTTATTCTGACACTTGTTCTCACTTCCTGATGATCCTTCTGTATTAGGTTTTGAGTTGATCTCTTTGATTTGGAGTTATTAATTCAGAATTCTTTGGATTACATTTAGAAATGAAGCCCCCAATGTTATCTGAGTCATTGGTTCACATTTATTACATATTTGTCATCCAGCCACATTACAGGTCTGCGCTGGTAGGTTTGTACCAGAAACTTTTGTGCTACCTACTTTCTCAGTGTACTCACCTATTGCTGCAAACAGTGCATTTGGGCCACCAGGGGCTGAAATTCACTAGTGTCCATCAGTTGCTGTTTGCCTGTCTCACATGAAACTAGTCAGCTGTGTCACAGCTGTCCAAAGTTTATGCCTCAGAAACAACAACCAAAACCTAGTACCTTGCTGGCAACACCCTCAGCAGAAAAACAAGGGTACTGAAGAGCAATAAAGTCTGATATAAATTGACTAAAACCTATAGGACCTCTGGCACTTTAAATCTCTTGAGAATCTGCTTTAGTGATACTGCTGATTTCTTGTTGCCAAATGTAAAGTGGCAGTCACCATTGTAGTTGGATATAATCTGTTTCTTTCTAATAAACCTCCTTTTGTTAGTTGAAAACTTCCATTATTAAAACTTAGTTTTAAAGGAAGCTTGTGTAGGTACATATATACAGACCAGTCTGAACATACTATCACTTTCATTTCAAATACTGGGGTATTTTATGATCCTGTTATTAAATTTTTAATTATTTTTTTAAGTTTAATTGCCATTAATAGTTGTTTCATCTAATCTTAGTAGAATATTGAAGATGGACTCTAATGTGTGGTCTGCATTTACCATGTGTATGGAAAATAACAAACTACTTGTTATAAATTAGTTTCTATCTGCTTGTGTAACATTATACCGGACTTCGACCTCCTCTGCAACTGTAACTTTAGATGCTATTAAGCTCCACAACTATTCTTTGATGAGTTACCTCATTTCTACATAATTCATACTAAAAATGTAATTTTCCTGTAGTGATGGATGTCTGATCATTTATTTATTGTGTCTTGGGAGTTTGCTTTCCAAACCAGAATTTTAATATGTGTTAAAACAGTTAACATCCATTTACCAGTCTTTGAAGATTAACTGTTTAGGGTCGAGCTAGCTCTGACTACTGTCAAGAAAACATCTTTTGATGTTGATTACTATCGGATTTCTGACTTCGTCTCCTATGAAAGTTATCCTGAAATTGCTTCACTGTTATCTGGATTCCTCAGATTTTCTTAATTGCAGTCAGTGAGGCTTTTGGTTTTATAAAGACAAAGAGAAGTCTCATTAATCAGTAGAGTTTTACTGGGAATAGGAATGTGCTCAATTTCAGTGTTAGGTACTGCATCTTGAAGAATTTTAAATTGTAGATCTACAATTTTGTGCCACTGGTGGAAAGCTCCACTCACTTTTTTTGTGTGAAAAGGCTCACAGAATAGGTCTGAATGACTTATATGGAAGTGGTCAAAGATAAAAATGTCAAAATATTTTATTATTCTTGTCTGTTTTGCATAAGCCAGTATACATGATATTTGCTATTACTAGTCACAGGCTGCAGCCTTCATGACGCATTTATAGTGCAGGATCTCAGGATTCATCAAGGCTTGTCTTGTCCTGTTTCAGCTTGTTTTCATGATTTTCTACTGGCCAAATCACTGTAGCCTCGCCCATATTAGTGTATGCTCTACAGCAAAAGTCTGAGAAATATCTGTAGTCCCTGAGAAAAAGACAGCTCTGTTTCAGCTGAAGGTGCTGGGGGCATTGGATGACTTTCAAACTTCACCTGGGAACTAATATTCCCCCATTCTTCTTGTGGGAGATTGCAAATACTGATGTTAGGACCCAGAGAACTAGAGGTAAACACAACAGGAAGAAAAAAGCTAGACACCTGGAAGCTCACGTGGGTCATGTACATCTGCTGGATCAATGAGGATTTTCTTCGAAAATTTCGACTATTGTGGTGGGCGAGAGACCCTTTCTGTATGTCTCAAACCAGCTCAAAAGACAGAAGGAACTGACAGCTTGTTATCACTTGGGCAAAAGGCAGGGGGCAGAGCAGGGGATCCACCAAGGTGGGGGATGCTTTCCACGTGCTGCCTGCTCTGAGGCCATGAAGATTAACAATCAAGGCAACAAATTGCCCTGCGACAGCACTATAGGCACTGGGGTGTTTACCAGGACTCGAAGTTAACTGGGTGGGGGGCTCATCAGATGCACCTGCAAAAGTCTCCACCGGAGGGTGGAGTCCAAGAGGGTGTGACCCTAAGGAGTATGACTCTATGAAAAGGCAGCCATCGTGCAGTTGTATGATGTATTATTCCATTTTGGGTTCAAGTAAGTTCAATGACCACAAGGATTACAACTAAGTGAAAAGATTTAACCTGAAAGAATTTCCACTTGGTAGCTGAGATGTTGCTGGACCTATGGGGTGGTGGACCTGGTTCTCTGTTTTCTTTTCTTCTACTTCATGTCTTTTCTAAGAATATGAACCTGCTGAGACTTTAAGGCTTTTCTTCTTCCTGACACAGTTTTAGGGAAGTTTACAATAAAATTAATTGTTGTTTTATATTTAACTTCTGGAGGACCTGTGGTTTCTCCTGTGAATCATGTAGCATACTGTGAAAGATCACTTTTCTCTGCACCTGCTGAGTGACACAGGACGACTATTAAAATCAAAACGTTTAAAAATCCTAGTCTCATATTTTTATGTTTTCCTGCTATGTTTGCAAGATTTTGAGTGTAACAATTACATATATTTAAATTTTAAATCATTTGATACTAAAATACAGCTATTGAATGGGATGGATCAATTCTACATCACATTAGTGTGATGGGCCTCTAAATATTTAGTAGTTTAGGGAAATTTTTGGCCTAACTCAGGATTTCTCAAAATCCAAATTTTTCCTGAATGCTTGATACCATTCAGCTAAAATCTCCCTTAGAGCTGCTTAATGGAGATGCTTCTTATGTAGTTGAAAGAAGTACATGTAAGTATTCGTCCACTCAGGATTGTCTTTCTGATGTGGAAAATACCTAATGAATAGCAACTGTCTAGATTTTAAATTGATAAGGAAAAACAATGAAAGTTTGTTACCATCTTTTAAATAATCTGTCGTTATTTATGGCTGTTCATTTTAAACTTTGTAATTGAACAGAACTATCCTATAAGCCTGATAAGGACTGAAAGCTATTGCTGCTTGATGGTAGGCAATATATAACTGTGAAAAACAGCGACTGTTCTAAACTGTAGAAACAAACACCGGATGATGTAAAATCTCAATCGCACCTTTGTCAGCTGCACTCAGACAATGTGTGGTGCATCTCATAGAGGAATGGATGGAATGAGAAAGCATTTCTTTTTATCTCGGTCTTTTGATATACTGCAATGGCATTCAAGACAACTGTGGAGTTAGTTTTGCTTGTTGCAGGAGAACCCCCGTGGTGGTATACCCCTGCTATGGCAGTTGCTCTGGCATTGGTTCTCTTGACACCAAGCTTTTACAAGAAAAGAAAATCTATCAATTTTCTATACAGCTTGTAGATAAAACCATGATGTTTTTTCCAAGATGTCAGCTGAAAGCTGTTTGCTTTAATGGAGATAGTGGATTACCTGATTAATCACCTGGTGAGAAGCAGCAGGCTGGGTAAGAACTGTAGAGGGAAGGTAGGAAATCAGGAAGATTTAGGGGCTACATTCTAAAATAAAGTGTTTAGGGGTTTTAGGCTGTGAATGGGATTTAGCTATTTTTCCAGTGATTGGTGAGGTTTATGTATTTTTTTTAGCTGTATGGGGCTCATTCAGCCTGTGAACTCCACACACTTTCCTAGAAGTAATCAGTATCTCTGGGGTGCTGCTTTGTATGATTGGGATATGGGAATAGTGGCATGGTGGTGTATCTGATTAATTCTCTATCTGGAGTGGCTACAGAAACATCATTTGGAGAAGTTTCAAGGACCCTCTGAGCTTTACCTAGAGCTCCTGCTCCAAGAGTTATTATGATAGTGGATTATGATTAATGTATCTTAGTGGCAGTTTATTTAGGAAGAGCATAGGAGGCAATTTTGTTTATTTGTTTTGCTTTTTCATTTCCTTTCTTAACCCACAGATCTTCTTTCACTGCAAGCGAAGTACTTCGAATACAAAGCAGTGTTAACAAGATGTTGGAACTAGTAAGGAAAGTTCTAACCTTCTGATGATACATGAGAATATGTTACATTTTCAAATGAACTCACTGATGCATCTAGACTGAGATTCATATTAGTTTAGCTTTGATTTTATGATTAGATAAATCACTAAATTAAATATTTTTAAAAAAAGTGGGGATTTTTTTTTTTTTTTTGCAATGGTAGAATACAAAATAATAAAAATAACTGACATATTTCCTATTTTGTGAACTGTGAAATTGCTCTAAGTATTGCATAGCTCAAACTGATAAGTGGTTACTCTAAATAAAATTTCTAGTGTTACCTTCGTGTCCTGGGTTCAGCAGTAGCAGCCATTTCTTTCTCCTGTGTTCTTGACTTTCAGCCTGAGAACACAGCTGGTAACACCGATGTTTTTAGTTACTGCTCAAATGTTTACTCTGACCAAGGACTTTCTGAGTCTCAAACTCTGTCAGGGAGGAGGAGGAGCCAGGAGGAAGCAGAGACAGGACACCTGATCCAAACTAACCAAAGAGGTATTCCATACCACAGCATGTCATGTCCAGGATGTAAAAACTGGGGGCAATTACCTGGAAGGGCTAGATCACTGCTGGGTAGGGCTGGGTATCGGTCAGTGGGTGGTGAGCGGTTTTATTCTCTTCCCTTGTTGTTTTCCTTATTATTGTTGTCATTATTATTGTTGGTGGTAGCAGCAGTGGTTTGTGTTATACCTTAGTTACTGGACTGTTCTTATCTCAACCCATGGGAGTTACATTCTTTCGATTCTCCTCCCCATCCCTCCAGGAGTGAAGGGGAGGAAGGCCCAGGGGTTAGCTAACGAGCTGTATGGCTGATTTACGGCTGGACTTAAGCCACGACACTGGGTTAATTTTGGAAGTATAACTAGGCTTTTTAAACTTGGGACAAGGCTGTCTATTGAGATACCATAGAGTGACCCTGTGGTTTATTTTAATTTTTTCCAAACAAAACACGCACTCAGAATTTTACGCTATTTCATTATGTTAAACTTCTATCATTAATCTCTCAAGTGCTTTAATTCCTATGACTTTTCCAAAAGCATGCATGTGCCTTTTTTTGAATAAAGTTCAACATGGTATTAATTGCACTGAAAGTAAGTTTTGAAGGACCTATGTTTTTGTGGAGAATTTCACATTTTCAGTTACTTTGCAGCTCTGATTTTGAGAGTACCCCTCTCACTTTTATCAAAATATTTATTTAATTATCAAGATATTGCCCTTATATTAAAAGTTGACTTACAGTTCATGAAGTTACTTGGGTTTATTAGTTTCTATTTAGTCTTATTTACCAGGAGGTATAGGAGCAACACAGAAATTTTCTGACCACTTATCTGTTTACAGGTGAGGAAATAGAGGTAAATGGGAGTTTTGATCAAGGAAGTTTTGTAGTAACATGCTTTTTGTATCTTTTTGTGGAGATAAAATCTAGTAATGTGACTCCATCAAGGTCTTAACAGCCTTATTTCAAGCTCTTGGGCACATGAGCATGTTTCCGGTCTAGGGATAAATACTGGTGCAGTTGCAACACTGGGCTGTGCTGATTCTTGCTCCCGTTATGGGAGATAAGCCTATGGAGATTGCTTTCTTTCACATTTTCCCTGATCTTTATTTTTTTAACTAATGTTATCTGTTAACAGACATAAACAGGCAAGCAGACCAGAGGAAGGATTTGTTTGCCCTCACTTGCACACCTCATAGTGATGCCAGGCATCTCTGAAGGAGTTGTTTTACTCAGAGATAGATGTCTTTGGGCGAATTGCCCTGGAAAAGTGTTCGTCTGCCTCTACTACCTACCAAGTCTTTGGTTGTTGGCTCAGCCTCTAGCAAACAAGGTTAGGATAGATGAATCATCAAACACATACAGTTGAGATGAATAGCAGAACTGTTTAGTTTGGTTCAAGTTGAATTTTTAATATGTTTTCTCTTCAAACTTTGGAAGAAAGCTAGATCTATTTATGTTTCTTGTGGGTGAGGGGAAGGCCTCTCTTGTTGGAGATGCATTAAACATGCATAGCACAGGAGCATTTTGGCTTCAGTGAGGGGTGCATTATTGAAAGGAATGTTGCAACTATTCCTGCACACAGTTTGACCTAAAGCAGAGCAGCCAGCCATGAGAAGTGCTAAATGGATACTTTTGCATAAGGCTAGAGCAGACAATGAGCTCCAGGAGCACATCTTGGATACTGATGGGTGTTTGCGTCCATGGTATGAGACTGGAGCTAATTTGAGTTAAACACCTTGTGAAATCCATTTAGTCTTGTGATGTAATAGTTTGTGTTACATAATGGGGCTCAGCCCCATGACTTTTACTCCACAGCTCTGCATTTGTGCTACTTGACAAATTAGTTACAGCTGAAGAGGGCTTAGAGGAGCAGGGAGCTGCTTATAGCAGGAAATAGAACCAAAGTACTTGGTAAAATGATGTGATGGAAGACAGAATTTCTTTTTAAATTGGAAAAGACTCGGGAAGCAGCATGTGCTGAAATCTATTGGAAGTTTTGGGGCTGAAAAGCAAATGCTGAAAAAATAATTATTCTGCTCCTGCTCCAATTCTCTGAAGAAGCATATAGTATATAGGAGGTAAAATTTTATTTTTTCCTGATCAGAGTTACTTCATGCCAATTTATAGTTTTGCCTTCTGAAAGGATATTGCTTTATGGATTGGAAGTACTTCTGGTAATTTTTCCCCCTCTTACTTCAGGGATAGAGGGAGAAAAGGACAGTTCTACTGAGCTTTAACAGTTCAGAGTTGAAATACTATTTTCTCCAAATTCAAGGTGCAAAGAAAAATTTAGTGTAAGGTTTGCATGGGGATCACTCTGCCTCCCATTGATTATTTTATTTACTTTCTCTTCTATCAGCCCGTTATCTCTTCTTGACTGTGCTATGGTCTGTCATTACCAAAAATTTTCCTGAAGTGTTACCTTGTTTCAGTCTGTAATGATCTAGGACTGTTGTACCTGTGGTGTTCACGCTGGACACTGAACAATATATGAGGCTTGATTTTAACCTCCTCATTGTTTTTAATAATTTCTTTTAGCAAATAGAGATGGGTGTTAAGACCACTTGCACAGAATCCTAGTTAATCAAATGGATTAATATCTTAGTCCTCCTTCAAGCTAACTGTTGAATTAATGCCACTTAAGTGGAAGCTGATGATGTGCAATCATTTCCTTCCACTTCAAAGTAATGAATTCTGTCAATTCTTGTTTAAAAACTGATCAATTTGGAGTACTGCAATTGCTTGACTTTCCACTTTGCAGACATCATTTAGTTCTGTTTTGACAACAGAAAACTGGAATGATTTTATGATAACACAAATAGCATATCTTTTGGGAAGGAGCTCTCAAAATGAAGCCTTGGTTGAATAGCTGTGAATGCTTAAAAGGTACAATTTGAATGTTTTTCTTAATACTTGGATAAAATTGTTCTTGCATAAACAAATTTGGAGGATTGTTTGTATTAAAATTAATGGTGTTTACTAAGCCTGTACAATAGGAGAAAATACAGTATAACAATAATATAGAATCACAGAATAGCTAGGGTTGGAAAGCACCTTAAGATCATCTAGTTCCAACCCCCTCTGTGGGCAGGGACACCATGCACTAAACCATATCACCCAAGGCTATGTCCAACCTGGCCTTGCACAATGCCAGGGATGGAGCATTTGCCACTTCCTTGGGCAACCTGTTCCAGTGCCTCTCCACTCTCACAGTGAGAAACTTCTCTCATATCTAATCTAAACTTCCCCTGTTTAAGTTTGAACCTATTCCCCCTTGACCTATCACTACAGCCCCTGATGAAGTGTCCGTTTCTGGCATTCTTGTAGGCCTCCTTCAGATACTGGAAGGCTGCTATGAGGTATTGTCATGGGTTCAGCGGTAGTAGTCATTTTTGTCCATCTTGGTAGCTGGTGCAAAGTGGTGTTTTTGACTTTCGGCCTGGGAACAGAGCTGATAACACCAATGTTTTCAGTTACTGCTTAGAATGTTTGGTCTGACCAAGGACTTTCTGAGTCTCATGCTCTACCCTCTGGAAGAGGGTAAGCCGGGAGGAAGCACAGACAGGACACCTGACCCAAACTAACCAAAGGGGTATTCCATACCACAGCATGTCATGCCCAGGATGTAAAAACTAAGGGCAGGCAGCTGGAGGAGGATTGGGTTCACTGCTGTGTTGGGCTTGGCTTTGGGTGGTGAATGATTGTATTCTCTTTGCTTGTATTTCCCTGGTCATTATTATTATCTCTGGTAGCAGTAGTGATTTGTGTTATACATTAGATACTGGACTGTTCTTATCTCAACCTGTGGGGGTTGCATTCTTTTGATTCTCCTCCCCATCCCCCTGGGAGCTGGGGGGAAGAAAGAGGAGGGAAGTGAGTGAACTGTGTGAGCTGGGCTTAAACCACGACAGGTCTCCAAGCAGCTTTCTCTATTCCAGGCTGAACAGCCCCAACTTTCTCAGCTTGTCTTCATATGGGAGGTGCTCAAATCCTCATGGCCCTCCTTTGGACTTTTTCCAACTGTTCCATGTCCTTATGGTTAGGCCACCAGAACTGTACCCAGTACTCCAAGTGAGGTCTCACAAGAGCAGAGTAGAGGGGCAGGATCACTTCCTTTGACCTGCTGGTCACGCTCCTTTTGATGCAGCCCAGGATAAGGTTGGCTTTCTGGGCTGTGAGTGCACGCTGCCGGCTTGTGTTCATTTTCATTTTCTCATCAACCAACACCCCAAGTCCTTCTCTGCACTGCAAAAATAGGTTAAAAGTACATACAGTGGTGCTATATTGCTCCTTACTCTTATCACACAAAAATGTTATAATCTTGCCATTAAAAGGTTAAATTAAATTTAGTAAAAATTTGATTTCTCTGAAGACGGTTTCTATTCTGTAAGACTTCTGAAAAAATTAGTAGTGGCACCATAATTTGAGCACTGTTTTTTACATGGTGAATCTAGTCCCATTTGTTGTTTTTTCTCCTCTGTTTCACGTGTTGATAACTGGCTCTACAAAAACTTAATGGAGAATTACTGACTGCAATCCATTTTCTGTGTAAACAGATAACTTTCTGTTAACATGAAAAATAGACTTGAAAATGCAAAACTTTTCTGGCCCTGTTTCAGAGACTGTTTGGTTTTCTTCATAGGCTTATCTTTTTAAAAAAATGTAGATTAAATGCCTACTACTTTTTCAATAAACTTACTTAAGTGGAAAGAATGAGCGAGCAGTCTTTTTTCATTTACAGCAAGTTTATTCTCTCTTGGCTTAAATGACATTAATTAAGCTAAACCAGATAAATTCAGCCTTGATGCAAATTCAAGCAGTTTTTTATTTTAACTTTTTTTTCCCCTTTTGATAACTGCTTGTTTGCTAAATTAACTTTCAACATAGACAAAGTGCCTGGATTTGCTTGTTCTCCTTTTAGTCTTTAGTTTCTCTGCAGAATTTCTCTACAACTTTCAAAAAACCGCTTTGATTACTGCCTATGTTAATGCTTTTCTGACATTCTGCATTTTTTTACTGCTTTATGCATCTTAGTTCTCTCCCTGCTCCTTCTTTTTCTAGATCTTGATTCTGCTTTCAGGGTGCCTGTGGTTCAGTACTTGAAGTGTTTGCTCTTTAGAGTTTTCCCTGCAAGTCTTTTGTTTCTTGGCCATCTTTTTGTTTCTCTGTTTCCCAGAGCAATTTAAAACTGGTGGTGTTAGTTGACAAGAGGGATGACTTGCTGCACTTATTGAACTCTCCCTACTTGTACATAGCCACACTCTTGCAAAAATGACCCCTTTTCTTTGGTTTTGCGCTTTTTGCTAGATCTTCTAGGAAATATGTTTGAAGTTTTGTTTTTGGGTGTGAGGTGGGTTTTTTTTTGGTTTGTTTTTTTTTTTTTACACATTTTTTTCATTCCCTCCCCCCCAAAAAAAAATCTTTTGGTAATGCCTTAAATGCTTTATGAGTGTTTGGAGAATTTTTCATACTTTTTTACTCATAATAAATCTTATGATGATCCTGACTTTTTTTGGGTTATGCAATTATTTCTTATTAATGTTTTCGAGCATAATAGAAATGGATACCAGTTTCTGGTAAAGATTATGCTCTTACAGAGCTTGTATACAAATTTTATACTATAGACAGAGCAGGAAAAGTTTTATTAAAATGGGAGAAAGCTGAAAGACTGGGAAATTCTGTCCTTGTAATGTACAACATTATGAGGAGGAATTTTAGAAGATTTAGGGAAAAAATAAGATTGAATATTATATGTTGGTGAAAATAGATTGGGGTAA